>JAWNNA010001407.1:0-10711 GCA_035043295.1 Drosophila sordidapex
CTCACACACGCAAAAAGACAGCTGCACGTGTCAAACGTACGTGCGAAGAAAGAAAGATTTACGACTTCCTGAATTAGAACTCTCAGTTCCCTACTACTCAAAACAATATGTTTAACGGACGTGAACAATTTTAAAATTATTATTATTATCACAATAATAATAACAATAAAAACAATAACACACGTTAATTGAATGAATTGTATTAATTCTTTGCCGTCACTGTTGGTGGAAGTGGTTACATACATACATATGTTTGCAATTAATTTAATTGTGATTAGTTGTTGTGTTATGCCGACTGTTTATTTTATTAATCTCTTTGTGTTTGTGTGTGCGGCCAAACCTTATTATTTTATTTTGTTATATGGCTATATGTTTTAATGTATGTATGTATGTATATGGTGTGCATTGTATGGCCAAGAATTGTGTATTGCATATGTATGTTTGTATGCAATTGGATTGTGAATTCGTAGTGTTTTAAATTATTAAATTTAAATTTGCAGCAGGCAAAATTGTGCGGAGTTTGCTGTGTAAATTAATTTGGAAATGAAAAATAATTGTACTTGTATCATTAAAAAGTGTGTGTGGCTTTATGTTTGGGGTACATATAAGCCTGCGAAAGTGAAATTATGAGCCTTTTGGACTTTGGATAGTCGAAAAATTTGGCTGCTGAGGAGACAATTTTCACTTCACACTTTTCGCACTTTTTTCTACGTACAATTATACCTTATGGTATTTTGAAATATGGAGGCCAGGAATTGGCAGTTCAGCGGACTGTATTTGGATGGAGATAAGTTGGATGTACTTATCTGAATGTTGATTGGAAAAATCCACCGATGCGAGCTGGGGCGAGCGGAGACAAGTTACTTCTTTATATCCGGCTCGAAGGACCATGAAAATGTGGGGGGGCGTATTTTTCCGAATCTTCTCTCTTCCTTCAATAAAAGGCAGCGGGGTGTTTTGGTTCACTATGTATGTTTATTTTTCACTATATGAATATGTGCACAACTTCTTGCGTTGGCTAGATGTATTAGAGATCAAGTGCTTTTGAATGCTAACACATTAGCTTTTATGTTAGAGATAACAGTGTGCGCTGTGTGGAGGCTGCTAACAGCGCGGAGTGCGCAGAGAGCAGGTTGCATTGCAAAGAGAGAGGATGTGGATCGTAGGTTATGTTAGCCAGCTGATAAAGCCTGGCTTAACAAATCCCACATAAACATATATATATTTTTATTATCGCTCACATGGACCGTCCTTATTCTCTTATCCGCCGTGTTCTTTAATTTGCAGGCCACCGGTGACGGAGCGAATCCCTCCGCGTCATTTGATAGGTGGTATACATTCACCCACACCCTATCTCCAATTTTGGGGTTCCATTGCCTGCGACGAAGGTTGCATTGCGTTGCCTGGTCTTGAGAGGCCTCGACCGCGGCCAATAGACTTGACTTATATTGCCGGACATATGCTCTTACGCTTCTATATAAACCTGGCCAATAGTAGCGCGCTGCTACCCGGGCTATTGTCTTTCGACTCCCCGTATGTCCTGCGGCGGCGGTGTTGTGGTCCTCCTTTGGGACTTGTGTCCTCTTGCCGGTTGGCACACACAATTTCCAGGCTTTCACCTCCTCTGTTCCGCCTCTGTAAGGGATGTGCCTGTATAAGTTTCCAGATTCCGGCATGTCTCCTTCCGGGCCAGTCGAGATTGGGCATCTGTAACACCAGGCACAACTTGACGTCATCAGCATACATTAGTGTGTTAGAGTGCAAAACTAAAGACGGAAGGTCATTAATAAATAGGTTAAAAAGCATTGGACCACGGTGACTACCCTGGGGTACACCAGAGGTTACTAGGATAGGTTTAGAGAGCACAGATTTAAATATAATTTTTTGAGTTCTGTTACTCGGATTATTTAGTTAGATTAAATAATGTTAGTGGTAGTAGACCTACATTTCACAAAACCATGAGGAATTAATAGAACTACATAAGTGTTGCAGTTGAGTAGTTAATATTTTCTCAAATGCCTTAGATATTGCGGTCAATTGGAAAATACCGTCCCTAGTTTTTTATATTAGACTTTGGTCCGTTTTTATGGAGAGGAATAACAAAGGACTCCTTCCAAATAGCGGGAAAACCAAAAGTCTCAACAGAAATTAGAAAATAATTTACTGTATACCTAATACTAATAAGTAATCTTTATTTAGAAGTGCACGCGGAATTAAAACACACAAAGATTTGTCGCAGTGCATGGTTTATGCTATGAGCGAGCTTTCGTACGTGGTCGGTGATAATTGCTCTTTTTCATGATTACACCGACGCACACCAACTCCAGGGAGTACCTCCAGCGTGGGATGATGTATGTAAGTTGCACTCTTTTATTATGAGTCGCGCTTAAATAGAGTACAGTGAGTAAAAAAATTGTTTCAAGTCATTCTTTAAACATGAGCAATTATTCACTGGGCTCTTAAAATATCAGTTTTTTTTATGCCTGATAGTAATATGAAATACTTAATTATAACAGGTATCAATTATAGATAAATAGCTTAGGATCATTTTATATTCCTATTATTACTAGGAACTAATATCAAGTTATAATAGTAATTATAATAATTCTTGGCCTTGGTATAGAAACCCGGCATTACAATTGGAAAGTGAACAAATGAGTTTTTTTCGTGGTAAGTTCTATTTTTTTTTTTATTATAAGCCTAAAACTACTTACGGATGTTTGCATATCGATTTGATTTAGAATAAAATTGTGTAAACAAATCAGAGCAGACAGTGTTCACCCGTTGGTATATTGGCTTGCCCCAGTTGAACTGATGATGTCAATACTGCATGACAAGTTGCAGGGAAAATATGCGCTGATCAGCCGGCATATATTGGCAATATTGTTTATGTTTCGAAGCCAAAATTATTTTACGATCTATCTGTAAACATGCGTATAAACTATAACCATCTCTTCTGTTTTTTCTTTATATCTATAAATTCCTAACTATATGAATTTATCAACCGTTTAAAAAATATGAAAAGCCCTAATTATATTAGCCTTTCGTAGATTAATTTTGAAATGCATTGATTTCTTTTATTGTGTGGATGACATGCAATTCCTGATGGAGGTAGGATAGCTGCCGTAGGGCTTCACAAGGGATTTTTTTTTTTGCAAAGGCCCGCAGAGTCATGCTAGGGTGTGCGTTTCCTTAAGCGACTAATCGGACTTTCTTTTTTCCTGAAACGGTACCATTGTCTTTTGTCCGAAACATCATTTTACTACCTATGATCTTCCGATCCTTAGGGCGTTCATGTGTGCCGTGCAACCACTATCGAGGCACCACAAACCAGTTTTTTCATCGGCAGAAAAGGCCATCTCTAACGCGTTTAGCGAAAGCTCATCGTTTTCTGCTGTACCTGCACTGTTCTGTTCATTTGTTTTGCACTTCATGTTCAGTTCATTTTTGCAGTTTTGTTTCTGTTCATTTTTTATCCGACGATTAGCGAACATTGCATTTTGTTCTTCGCGATCCTCTTTATTTTTACGCGCTTCTGACTCTTCTGGAATTTTGACGCGAAGCACATCGGGGTGGGGCAAGTCATTTCGTGCTTCCATCGCGCATCCGAATATTTCATAAGAGTCAGGCAAACTGTATAGCAATAAAATTACTAACAAATTATTTCCAATCGCGACACCAATTTCTTTCAATTTTTTCACTGCGTCGAAAAAGCATTCACATGTTGGCGCGCACAAGCGCCTTCATTCATTCGCGACAATGCCACTCGTTTTAGCAGGCTTGCTTTTCGCACTGGCCCTTTTGATTGAAATGTCTCTTGCAATTTCAACCAGCATTCCTTCGCCGAATTGCAATCTTCGATTATAGCCAACTCCGATGGGCTAATCGACAACAATATGTCTGCGCGCGCCTTCTCATCATATGTTTTCCATACAGCAAATCTTCGTCACATCGACATACTGCCATAGTTCGTTTTTCCCTAATATGGCACGCATCTGCAGTTTCCACGTGTCGTAGTTCTCCGCACACAATGGCTCAATCTCGAAGTGCTTTTACATGCCATGATGAAATTCACTTTTGACGAAAGATCAGAGTTGCCAGATCGTTATATTACATTCACAGAGTTGCCAGATTGTTACATTGTATTATCGTTACATTTGCAACACATACCATATATATAATTCTAATAATTAATCTTTATTTAGAAGTGCATGCGGAATTAAAGCACACAAAGATTTTTTGCAGTGCATGGTTTACGCTATGAGCGAGCTTACCCACTTGGTCGGTGATAATTGCTCTCTTTCATGATAACTCATTACAGCGACACACACCAACACTATTATTTATTATTATGATTGGGGAAAAGTCAGCGTCATCAATTCCCTTTTGCTGCTCATATGAACCTGGAAATTTCGCTCGAATAGGTACTCGGCCGTCATTTCGTCCCTGGGTTGCATAATCAGATGAAGTTCATCTGCTAGAAGTTTTTGTGGCTTAGGATGTGATTGCCCCCAACTCCCTCAGCTGACATCTTTAGCGTTGCTTTCTGTAGGAGCCTTATGGTGTGGTGGAGTGGTGTGAGCTCCATTAAGGCTTCCAAGGCCATTTTGGGGCAGGTGCGCATTGCCCCTGTCTTACATACGCAGGCCATTCTTTGCAGTTTTAGCAACTGTCCTTGCACAGTTGTTACCCACGCCCTATACCCCCATGCTATTACTCCGTAGATTAGCATGGGCCTTACTACAATTAGGTATAGCCATCTTATTATCTTTGGTGATGTGCCACATGATTTGCCGGCTGTGCTGCGACATGTATAAAGCGCCCTGGAGCACTTTGATACAGTGTTTTCTACATGGGTGCCAAAGTTTAGTTTACTGCCAAATGTGACTCCGAGGTATTTTACCTGTTTACTTATTTCTACTAGGCTATCTGATAGCCTTATTTGTCTTATCCTCTGCAATTTATACCGTCTAGTGAAGGGGACGATGATTGTTTTTGTGGGGTTCAGACTGAGTCCAGCCTCCACACACCAGTCGCTCGTTATTTGTTACCCTAACTGGACTATGTCACAGTGTTTCTTCAAATCTGCCTCGCGCCATGATGACAATGTCATCAAAGTATCCTTGACATTGGATACCTCTGGTAGCAAGTCCGTTAAGTAGTTCATACACCAACAGACTCCAGACTCCAGCGGAGACAGTACTCCCCCTTGGGGGCAACCTTTGGTCGTCAAGACTATTACAGTACTATCATGCGTTGATGTCGTGGCTTGTCTGGACCCTAGCAAGGCAAGTATCCACCTGCTGGTGATGGAGTCCAGGCCCATCCTGTAGAGGGCAGCCCTAATCGCTTCATGAGATGTGTTGTCAAAGGCGCCTTATATGTCTAGAAAGGCTACTTCCTTATTGGCCATTGCCGCATTTAGGGTGCGTCGCAAATGGTAGAGCGCAGTGTCCGTTGACCATATGTATGCATGCTGCGTTGGATGCAGCGGACTTTGTCTTAGCAAAGTGCTTCTAATTTTTTCCAATAAAAACGATGTTAAGCTGATGGGTCTGAAGGACTTCGGGTTGGTGATGTCTTTCTTCGCTGCCTTGGGGATATATGCGAAGGCTAGGCTACTAATGAGTACTCTCCTGACAGGGGAGAGGCGTATTTCTCGTCCCTGCTGGAGGAAAGCTAAAGAGATTCCGTCCAGTCCAGGAGATTTGAAGGGCTGGAAAGTTCCAACTGCCCATTCTAGTCTCTCCGGAGTGACCGTTGACTTGGCACGTGCCCATTCATAGCAGATGGTCTAACTCTGTTACCTGACGTTTCGATAGCACTTTCCTGCAGGGGTATGCTGCCTGGAAAGTGGGTCTCGAAGAGCAGTTTCAGTTTGTGTGCATTGTTGTTTGTGATGGAGTTATCCCTACGCCTCAATGCCACGTTTGCGTCAGGCGTCCGTTTTGATAACACTTTATGGAGCTTGGCGCCTTCACTGGTATTTCCTGTGCTTTCGCAGAAGTTAGTGTAGTCAGCTCGCTTAGCCTTCCTGATTTCCTTGTTATAGGAGGTCAGGCTCTGTCCCTCTTCGCTTTGTTAAAGAGGTGACGTGTGGTGAAGCGCAGCCTCTCTAGGCTTTCATTCCAACAAGGGGTGTCTTTTTCTTTAAACTTGTTCCCTACTGGGCAAGTCTCCTCGAAAGCATTAATAATGCTCTTGTTGAGATTTTCTAGAGCCCACTCTAGTTCAAGTGGACTTCTGGGTATATTTGAGATACTACTGGGGTTAAGCTCTAGAGCTGACCTAAACCCTTCCCAGTTCGTCTTCCTGGGGTTGCGACAGGGTACACTGCTACCTGTATTCAATTCTTTTCGAAAGAGAATGATTCCATGGTCAGACATAGATTCTTCCTGAGATACTTGCCAGTCCCTAAGGTGTGGCTGAAGCGACCGACTTATGAGGGTGATGTTTAGCACCTCCTCCCTGAGTCTGGTTACAAATGGCAGTGCAAATCTGACATTGGCAAGTTCTAGATTATATCTACATATAAAATCTGTGAGGCACTCACCCCTTGTGTTGATGTCGCTGCTGCCCCATATGGTACGGTGCGCATTGGCATCGCATCCAATGATTATCGGCATCTTTTCTTTACGGCAGTATTCCACCAGCTTCGATATTTCCGTTAGTGAGCAGACTCCATCTCCATTTCCCTTATAATGTATGGCTATTGAAACGCAGTCCTTCGTTATAAATTCTGAAAGTATAGTAAAGTTAATTTCTTTCCTTACCATAATGCACGCTCTGGGTGTTGGGCTCCATGGCTCCTGCATAAGGGCTAGCCCGAGATGTCGTTTGGTAAACATCCTCGCTGGGACAGCCGAGGCTGCCTTGGCACGGTGGATGAGAAATTCGCCTCTCCCCTGTCAGGAGAGTACTCATTAGTAGCCGAGCCTTCGCATATATCCCCAAGGCAGCGAAGAAAGACATCACCAACCCGAAATCCTTCAGACCCTCGCTGGGACAGCCGAGGCTGCCTTGGCACGGTGGATGTTTACCTGGGCCAGGCTCGTTGTGGAGGGGCTCCTGCATACCTCCTCGGAGCTGCACCCGTCACCGCTGCCCGTCAGTGACGTCAGCTTCTTCCGCCTCCTCTATTAACTCCTCTTTTAGTTCTTGCGAGGACATTATTTCGACCCTGTCTTCCACTTCACCCAGTTCTTCGGGATCGAGCATCATGTCCGCCAACTCCTCATCTTCTGCCAGGTCTTCCGACAGGTCGATGACGATTGACGGATGATTGTCCGGTTTGTCCGATGGGTGCACCTCCTTCTTCTTCAGACCACTCACGGGGATATTCCCGTAGCGAAAGTTGATCTGATGACCATTCTCGACGATCGTCCTCTTGGACATTTCGTCTATTCCAATTACTAGGAGGGCTCCTTCCTCCTAGTAATCACCTTCTATGTGGAAATGTTCTGAAACCTTCTTGGGCAGAATATTGTGATGCAGTGGGGCGACGGTATTTCATCTCACACCTCGCTATCTAGGGGTACCCCCTTCCACGATCGTAGCCGTGGTACCATTTTTCCCAGCCATTTGGCTGAGCTTTCATTAGTGCATTCAATCAGCAGATAGCCGAATCTAAAATGAATGCCTGCGAATGCAACCGCGGTGTCCCAACCTCCATCGTATGCTACAATGAAGTCATCTATTATGACCTCCAATGTAGACAAGTCCTTGTGGTTGTAATCCGCAGGCAATACCGCCATCTTGACCTTCTTGGTCGCCGCCGCATATATGACATGTTAGCCGCTGCACGTGATGTGCTCGGGCGCATGTTCATTTCCTCTTACCCTTCTTAATCGACACTTGTGCCCCCGTTGGACCGTGAGAAGCGGTCTTGACCGTCGAACACCACCTTTTCGGGGTGTCCGCCGGCGGTGTCAGAGCATTGCTAGATCTTTTGGGGGCTGGTGCCGCACTAGCTGTGTCCCTCGGCTCTTTAGCCTTTTTGAGGGCGTCTTCTTCATCCCTTGCCGGAGGTACCTCAGGTACCATTTGACCCATGAACCGCAGAGATTTCTGCGGTTCGGGCCGTCCAGGCCTCCGGGCTGGCCCCTCGGTGGGAGAAAGTCCCCTTCTTTTTCAACCGATATGCCAGCTCTCGCTGTTGGATGTGGTGGTCGAGATGCTCCGACCACACCTTCTTCTCTCGAGGCAAGTGCCTGCTGACTGTGCCCCTGCTGGTGTTGGAGTGGGTCGTTGTGAAGGATGGTCTGCCACATAAGAGGAGCTCCCCCGCCCAGGGCTCGGTCCTACATTAGTCTCGCGACTTCGTTTGCAGGGAGATCCTGCGGAATTTTTATGACGTTGTTCTTATTCATGTTGTTCCCACGATTTGCAGAGAAAGTATTGTCCGCCCGGGCAGAGATCTGCGATACCCGGGTAAGGCTGATTAGAACAGGCGGTCGCCATCTGCTTGAGCTCACCTTTAAGAACTGGGCTATTTGATAGTCTGGACCCCCAGCCAAGTTGACTCTCGGCACGGTCCGATTGACACCTTAGTCCGGGCCGGAGTGAGATGTGTGGGGATAGGATGGGGGTAGGTAGTAATATTAGGAGATTGGGGAATTGTGTGAGGCTATGTTTTGACAAGCCGCAAAACAAGCGCCTTGTCGGTACGGTTAATAATAACCGTTCCCGCTGTTTGTCCGGGACTGCTTATTCACGAGCACATTTGCCACGCTATTCGCAGCTAACCTCCCTAAAGGGAAGCCGTTCGCTATCCGCAACCTGCGACCAGCCTGGTGGCCTCAGCTCAGCCCCATACGAACCATCCCACAAGTTATTCAGACCAAGACACCAACACTAAGAAATACTTTTATTATGAGTCGCGCTTAAATAGAAAACAGTATAATGCGAGTACAAAAAATGTTACAAGGTCACTCTTTAAACCTGAGCAATTATACACCGGGCTCTTAAAATATGGGCCACACTGCTCAGCAGGCAAATAGGTTCTCTTTGTGTATTTTTCTTTATAATATGAAATACTTAATGATAATGTTGTTTTTATATCAATTTAATTTAGAATACAATTTTGTAAGCAAATAAGAACAGACAGTGTTCCCCCGTTTGAATATTGGCGTGCCCCAGTTTATGTTGGTTATGTATGTTATGTTATGTTAAGCCAGGCTTTATCAGCTGGTGTCAATTTGGCTTAACATAACCTACGATCCACATCCACTCTCTTTGCAATGCAACCTCCACACAGCGCACTCAGCGCTGTTATCAATAACTTAAATGTTATTATTATAATTGGGGGGATATTTAGCACTGCGACCTATAAGGTCTATTGTGCCCCCTTGCTGAGCCTACATCTCTTCCATCAATCCCACTTCCTGCACGAATGCCAGAATCTTTGTTGGGTTGAGGGTTTCTATATCCTTGGGCCTCATGATATGTTGCCCTTGGATGCTGCATCTTTTCCTGGTTAGGGCGACGCATGTCGAGGATGTGCGTCGAGGATTCCTCCTCGTATCCGCAGAACCTGCATGTGTTGCTGCTCTAAATACCTAATTTGGTTAGGTGACTTCTCAGCCTACAGTGTCCTGTCAATAGACCTGTGAGTATTCTGAGTCTATTCTTCCCCATGGATATCATTTGCTTAAATCGCTTTTGATTATAGCCACCTAGGAGACTTCTGGCTTGTCGGAGTCCTGGTGTTTCAACCCAGCTCCGTTCTCGCATCAGTCTCTCTTCATCCCTGATGTATAGCCGTATTGTGTGTCTTCCTATGCCACAATGCGGTTCAGGGCCTATCATGGGTCTCTCTGCCCCAATTTTTGCTTGCTTGTCAGCTTCTTCGTTCCCCGCTATGTCCCTGTGACCCGGAACCCATCTGTTTATGTGAGATATGTTAAGCCGGGCTTCATCAGCTGGCTTAACATAACCTACGATCCACATCCTCTCTCTTGGCAATGCGATCTGCTCTCAGCGCACTCCGCGCTGTTAGCAGCCTCCACACAGCGCACTCAGCGCTGTTATCTATAACAGAAAGGCTAATATGTTAGCTCGAACAGTCGTAAAAACATTGTAATACAGCCAACACATATAAGTTGTGCACTTTTCATATAGTGAATTGAATAAATATATCTACAAAACCACCCCGCTGCCTTTCAGTGAAGGAAGGAAGAGAAGATTGAGAAAAATACGCCCCCCTACATTTTCATGGTCCTTCGAGCCGGATATAAAGAAGTAACTTGTCTCCGCTCGCCCCAGCTCGCATCGGTGGATTTTTCGAATCAACATCCAGATAAGTACATCCAACTTATCTCCATCCAAATACAGTCCGCTGAACTGCCAATTCCTGGCCTCCATATTTCAAAATACCATAAGGTATTAATGTCCGATAATTGTACGTAGAAAAAAGTGCGAAAAGTGTGAAGTGAAAATTGTCTCCTCAGCAGCCATATTTTTTCGACTATCCAAAGTCCAAAGGGCTCGCAATTTCACTTTAGCAGACTTGTATGTATCCCATACATAAAGCCACACACACTTTTTAATGATACAAGTACAATTATTTTTTCATTTCCAAATTAATTTCCAAAGCAAACTCGGCACAATTTTGCCGCCGCAAATTTAAATTTTATTTTAAATATTACGAACACACAATCCAATTGCATACAAACATATATATGCAATCCAATTCCACACTACATACATACAT
>JAWNNA010001411.1:0-147805 GCA_035043295.1 Drosophila sordidapex
GCTTTTTTCACCGTTGTGCATACATAAGAAAAACACATGCGCGTGTGCCGTTCTGCGAGTTCGAGCAAATTGATTCAAGTAAATTACACTAAAATTAAAATTAGTTATGTGCAAGAGAAAAAGGCAATTGAGTGGGTGCCGTGTATTTAGAAAGTTATTTACTATATGCCTAATACTAATAAGTCATTTTTATTTAGAAGTGCATGCTGAAAAGATTTGTCGCAGTGCATGGTATATGCTGTGAGCGAGCTTTCGCCGTGGTCAGGAATAATTGCTCTCTTTCATGAGTACAGCGACACACACCAACACCAGGAAGTACTTCCAGCGTGGGATGATGTATGTAAGTTGCTCTCTTTTATTAAAAGTAAAGCACAGTTTGATGTGAGCAGAAAAAAATGATTTAAGTCTCTTTAGTTTTAAGTTTCTTTACACCTGAGCAATTAGTCACTGGGCTCTTAGAATATCAGCCACACTGCTCAGCAAACAAATAGTTTCGCGAAGTGTATTTTTGTTTGTTTTTTTTTGGTATGATAGTAAGATGAAATAATTAATTATATCAATTATCAAATTTATATACATATCTTAGGATCATTTCATATTCAACAGTATTTATAATAATTCTTGGCCTTAGTATAGTAACCCGGCCTTACACTTGGAAAGTGAACAAATAAGTTTTTTGTTCGTGTTAAGTTTTACTAATAGTTTTTTTATTATAAGCCTAAAATGACCTGCGGATGTTTGCATATCGATTTGATTTAGAAGGAAAAGGTATATATTGGCATGCCCTAGTTGAATTGATGATGCATGTCAATACTGCTTGCCAAGTTGCAGAGAAAAATTGCACTGATCAACTGGCATTTTGGTTAATTATCAACCGGCATTTTTGGTTAAGTTCCAGCCGGCATTTGTGGGTAAGTACCAGTATTCATTATATTTCCAATATTGTTCCTGAGTCGGAACCAAATTTATTTACCAATCTATCTGCAAACATGCGTTTAAGATATAACCCTCGCTTCCGTCTTTTGTCATTATATCTATAAATTCTTAATTTAATGAATTTATCTACCGTTTACAAAATATGAAAAATATGAGTTATATATGCCTTCCGTGGATTGAATTAGAAATGCATTGACTTCTCTTATTGTGTGGATGACATGTAACTCCTGATGGAGACAGGATAGCGGGCGTAGGGCTTCCAAAGGGATTCTGCTTTTTGCATAGGCCCGCAGGATCATGGTAGGGTGGGCGAGTGCACCAACATGGTAGCACCACAAATAGGATGACCCTATAATTCGAGTTATTTGATCCCTCTATTACTTTTCCTCTTTCTTCTTTCTCACGTCCATGGCTTTTCTTCTACCTTCCTTTAATGTTAAAATATAGTACGCGAATTATAAAATATAATAACTAATACTAGGAAGCAATTTTAATTCGGCGGTTGTCCAACAATCACCCACCCCAATTGCCGGCGAGCTTCAGCCAAAGCAAGCGCGTACTCCGCACGATTTAATCGCACATCGGCTTCACGTTGTTCATTACAATATTCCGCTTAATAGAAACAGGAAAAGCGATAACTACTAAAATAAATATTCCGAGACGCAACAAATCTTTATTGCACTAAACAAATTAAAAAGCATTCGTCTACAGTATTTTAACGATCTGTTGCCACATCACTCTTGGTATTATCTATTTTGGTAATATCTATCTTATGCTCAGACGCTTCATCCTCCTTCAGCGGTGCTCCCTTCAGGGGCAGCTCCTCCAATTCCAGTTCTGGATTCAAATTCAGATATTTTTGCACGATTGGCGAGAAGTGTTTAGGATTTAGTTTCTCCTTCGCATCAGGTTTGCAGAAGTAGCTCATTATAACAGTCCAGACAATCGTTAGAGTAGTGCCCATTATTTTGTAAACGTAAAATGATATATCAAATATTGAAAATTCGCGATTACTGCCAAATGCACCAGTAACCAATTGTGGCGATGCTGTGGTCGTTGAAATTGTTGAGTTGTTACTATAAAAAAGAGAGGTTCAAAATTAGTTTTTTAATAATTTATGGTAACTAGTTAAAATATTGCTCACATTGCACTTGCAATCGTCCTGAACTGAGGCGCCTCACATTGATCCAAGGTGTTGGGCAGACCATCGTATCTGATGAGACCCGCCTTGAAGTTCATTTGCGCCTTGGTAATGACCAACAGCATGACACACATACTAAATACAATACTCGAACCGACGACCTTGCTATTGGTACGAGGATAGAGCATGCCCAATAGGAATACACCCACAATGGCACCCGTATTTATCCCAGTGATGCTATTCACAGTCTGCAAAAGGGAATTGAAATTCTCCACCACAAAACCACCAGCGATGCAATAGAAACCAATTCCAATAATGATCATCTTCATCGTAGCATTCGCTCTTGCCTCCGTGTGCCGAATGAAGGGTTTGATGTAATCGAAATAAATCAGACCAGCCAGGGAGTTGAGAGCGGCGGAAAGAGTGCTCAGCGAGGCACTGAAGACACATGAGATGAACAAACCCGGCAAGCCAGGCAGATTACCCATTATATCCTGTATGAAGAAGGGCATCATTTTATCCGGTTTGCTGACCAGCTGAAAACCAAAGAAAATCACAAATTGTAATCCCTGTAAATATCGAATAGGTGGAAAAACTTACACCTGCCAACATGGGATCACATCCAAAATATCGTGCATACATTATAATGCCCGTAAAACACATAATACCCTCGATCATGATGAAGCCAAAGCCCGAAAGGATTAGCGATCTATAAGATAGTAATAATGACACAATTTTCAATAAATTAATAAAAAATTCACTTTTACCTTTTGGCATGGGCGAATGATGGCAGCGAAACAATCCGTTGGACACAGCTCTGGTTGAGGCCAATGTATCCCGTCCACATAAAGAGTCCACCAAAGAATGCGTTCCACACTGTCATGCGAATGCGTGGATCCAATCTTAGACTACAAAATGCTCAAAATGTTAGAATTTTTCAATTTTTTTGGTAATACGAAAACTTACTCCAAATTGAAACGACCTCCAGCACTGGCGTTCTCTATCACTGAACTCAGTCCGCCCGTTTGCATTATGCCCAGAACGCCCACCATCAATACTGAGATCAACATGGTACCTCCCTGGATGACATCCGTCCAAACCACGGCCTTAATGCCACCCAGCATTGTGTAGAAAACACAGATGGAGGAGACCATTGCATTAATTACATGAATATTCCAGCCGGTAACTGTGCGTGAAATATGAAAATCAGTCTAAAATATACTACGGATATGTGTATATATATATAGTTTCGGAGAACAATAGCATCCATCTGAATCATTCGTATATATAGATAACTGTATATAAGTATATTACCTTGTGAAAAGGCCAGAGAGGGTATGAACATAAACACTGGCAACATGAGGAACGAGTTCATCACAAAAGTGGCTGTCACCACTTTTCGAGTGAACTTATTGAAACGCATCTCCAAATACTGCAATAATTCAAAAATATATACATATTTAATTATAGATAAATATATATATATATATAGATTAATATATTGCACTCACCTCGTAACAATTGGAAACATTGTTTTCATAGAACACTGGCACAATAATATAAATCAGAACGGGCACAACAGCAATCATAGACATCACAATGAAGAAGTAGTTGAAGCCAAAAGTATAAGACTCGGCAGGAACGGCCATTATCGATAAGCCGGATAGTTGACTGAAATAAAATATGCACTTGAATATTTATAAAAAATAAATAATAACTGTGTAATTTAGAAAATCGCCCTAAAGAAAAAATCACATTAAGAAATATAAAGTTTTTCTTGTTTTCCGAAATAGTTGGTAAATATTAGGAAACAATTTTGTCCTAATTCGACAACTTATCGAATAATGGGCTGACTAACCATTGGCGCCAAACGAATGGCGATTTACTAAGATTTAAAACAAGTTCAGACTTATCGATAACAATTCGATATACCTCGAAGTGTACATCGAAAACTTCTATTTATTTGAAAAGCTAGTCATTAATTTGTAACATTGTTGAGAGGCAACCATTGTGCAAGGTCATCACTGATATTAGAGTATTGCGCAGTATGTCTGACGTCACTTTTTATGACTTCTAGAGTCACTTTCACAATTTTCAATTTCGATTCAAACGCACCTTGCCACTAAGGATATAGCAATGGGCAGTGTTTTCATTTTCTTGCCACCTCGCAAATACTCCTCGGTTGTATTCTTGGCCTTGGCAAAGAAGCCAAAATAGATTCCAATGCTGGCCGATATGCTCAACATGAGTATGAAGACACTATAATCGGTCAGTCCGAATCTCAGATCCTCCACTTTAGATGCCATATTTGTGGTTGAGTTCACTTCAAGATCAGCTGCGGATGCAGTCAGCACAGCTACTGAACCATCTTGCAATGAGATCTTTGACTTAAGTAGCAATCAAATGTTGCTTATCAGTTTTGTGGCTGTCATATCTGCTAGCCACTGAAGTTGTAAAAGTTAATAGCCCATATCATAAACTTATCATTTACGTATTTTTCCTATGTCGTTCCTTCATACTTTTATAGCTTTTACGATCTTGATGATGGTAAATCACTGCCTACTTTTGGGAGCCCTGGCAAACATTACGTATGATAAGAGCGATAAGCACATTCTCTGGTCCACAGATCACGCACAAAGTAAACAAATTTAAATGACTCAAATGCGTACTTAAGACAGGATATCGATAAGAAAGTGTGGCGGTTAAGCAATCAATAAAAGAGTATTGACGGTTGAGTGATCGATAAAGGAGTGTTGGCGATCGACGGATCGATAATGGAATGTGGCGGTCGATCAAATAGTGTTGGCGGCCGACAGATAAGCCCAGTTTACAAGTCGACAACAAATTTCGAGCGCGAAATTTAAATATTCCGAGACGCAACAAATCTTTATTGCACTAAACAAATTAAAAAGCATTCGTCTATAGTATTTTAACGATCTGTTGCCACATCACTCTTGGTATTATCTATTTTGGTAATATCTATCTTATGCTCAGATGCTTCATCCTCCTTCAGCGGTGCTCCCTTCAGGGGCAGCTCCTCCAATTCCAGTTCTGGATTCAAATTCAGATATTTTTGCACGATTGGCGAGAAGTGTTTAGGATTTAGTTTCTCCTTCGCATCAGGTTTGCAGAAGTAGCTCAATATAACAGTCCAGACAATCGTTAGACTAATGCCCATTATTTTGTAAACGTTAAATGCTGTATCAAATATTGAAAATTCGCGATTACTGCCAAATGCACCAGTAACCAATTGTGGCGATGCTGTGGTCGTTGAAATTGTTGAGTTGTTACTATAAAAAAGAGAGGTTCAAAAATAGTTTTTTGATAATTTATGGTATATAGTTAAAATATTGCTCACATTGCACTTGCAATCGTCCTGAACTGAGGCGCCTCACATTGGTCCAAGGTGTTGGGCAGACCATCGTATCTGATGAGACCCGCCTTGAAGTTCATTTGCCCCTTGGTAATGATCAACAGCATGACACACATACTAAATATAATACTCGAACCGACGACTTTGCTATTGGCACGAGGATAGAGCATGCCCAATAGGAATACACCCATAACGGCACCCGCATATATCCCACTGATGCTATTCACAGTCTGCAAAAGGGAATTGAAATTCTGCACCACAAAACCACCAGCGATGCAATAGAAACCAAATCCAATAATGATCATCTTCATCGTAGCATTCGCTCTTGCCTCCGTGTGCCGAATGAAGGGTTTGATGTAATCGAAATAAATCACACCAGCCAGGGAGTGGAGAGTGGCGGAAAGTGTGCTCAGCGAGGCACTGAAGACACATGAGATGAACACACCCGGCAAGCCAGGAAGATTACCCATTATATCCTGTATGAAGAAGGGCATCATTTTATCCGGTTTGCTGACCAACTGAAAACCAAAGAAAATCACAAATTGTAATCCCTGTAAATATCGAATAGGTGGAAAAACTTACACCTGCCAACATGGGATCACATCCAAAATATCGTGCAAACATTACAATGCCCGTAAAACTCATAATACCCATGATCATGATGAAACCAAAGCCCGAAAGGATTAGCGATCTATAAGATAGTAATAAAGACACAATTTTCAATAATTTAATAAAAAATTCACTTTTACCTTTTGGCATGGGCGAACGATGGCAGCGAAACAATCCGTTGGACACAGACCTGGTTTAAACCAATGTGTCCCGTCCACACAATGAGTCCATTAAAGAATGAGTTCCACACTGTCATGCGAATGCGTGGATCCAATCTTAGACTACAAAATGCTCAAAATGTTAGAATTTTTCAATTTTTTTGGTAATACGAAAACTTACTCCAAATTGAAACGACCTCCAGCACTGGCGTTCTCTATCACTGAACTCAGTCCGCCCGTTTGCATTATGCCCAGAACGCCCACCATCAATACTGTGATCAACATGGTACCTCCCTGGATGACATCCGTCCAAACCACGGCCTTAATGCCACCCAGCATTGTGTAGAAAACACAGATGGAGGAGACCATTGCATTAATGACATGAATATTCCAGCCGGTAACTGTGAAATATGAAAATCAGTCTAAAATATACTACGGATGTGTGTATATTGTTGAAAGTTATGTTAATTTACATTCAATGCAACCGTGCATCCCTACATATGTTAAGTACCTCATTAATGCGTACTAATTATGTTAAGCAACAGAATTATGTTAAGCAACGATCATAGATCGTATTTATATAGATAACTGTATATATGTATATTACCTTGTGAAAAGGCCAGAGAGGGTACAAACATATACACTGGCAACAAGAGGAACGAGTTCATCACAAAAGTGACTGTCACCACTTTTCGAGTGAACTTATTGAAACGCATCTCCAAATACTGCAATAATTCAAAAATATATATATAATTATAAATAAAATAGATAGTTTGGAAATATGTTGCATTCACCTCGTAACAATTGGAAACATTGTTTTCATAGAACACTGGCACAATAATGTAAATCAGAATGGGCACAACAGCAATTATACAAATCCACACGAAGCAGTAGTTAAAGCCAAACGCATAAGTCTCGCCAGGAATGGACATTATCGATAAGCCGGATAGTTGACTGAAATAAAATATATAAAATAATAGGCTGACTAACCATTGGCGCCAAATGAATGGCGATTTACTAAGATTTAAAACAAGTTCAGATTTATCGATAACAATTCGATATACCTCGAAGTGTGGTGCCCAGCACCAGTGTACACAAATCCGTTTTCAATTTAACTTCGCCTCTGCCTTCTGCTTGCAAGAAGCCGGCGTCCACCAAACCGATCGTTTCGGTATGCTTCTCAAAATTTGAAAACATTTGTTTATCACAACACATATGACTTGTTGCACCACTGTCTAAGCACCATCCGAAAATCTTGGAACTGCTTGCATCCAATGCGTTCAGTAAGCTTCGATTCTGCTGTCCGCTTTTTATTTCACCGTTTTTGGCAATTACTTTGCGACAATTCGCCTTAAAATGCCCTATTTCACCACATTCGTAGCAAGCAGCATTTGTGCGTTTCTTCTTTGTGGTGACCTTCGCACTAACGCTATGTCATTGTCTAACTGTAAAGACCTGCGCGTTATCGCTGTGCTTCTCTGCGCTGTCATTCCTCTCGCCTTCTTCTTTCAACTTTATACACAGAATTTCATACCCTGGAAGATAGTCGCGCGTCTCGATGGCGACAATAAAATTCTCATAAATGTCTGGAAGGCTGGAAAGCCAAATAATGACCTTGAGCTCGTCAACTATTGCTATTCCAACTTTTTATATAGCGAGACTTTACGCACCGGCCCGCTTGGCTTATGGACTTCGCGCAACTTAATCCATGCCTCCTGCGACGTTGTGCAATTCTTGATGTATCCCAACTGCGATGCCTTAACACTTAGCGTGATCGTTGCCAGTGCCTTACGATCCAGCACTTTCCAGTTATTATTATCGCCAACATCAGACTCCAGTAAATCCCCCGACGCAACTTGCCATAGATCTGCATGCACCAACACGCTTCGCATCTGTATGCTCCAAGAAACATAATTCTCTTCCTCTAGCTTCTCAATTTGGTACAACGCACTCATTTTTCTGCGACGCAATTTACATTTACACACACTAAACTGCCGATTTGTTCTTTTAACACATCCGAGTTCGTAACTACGGATATCGAGTCAATAAACTTTAACCAATCTAATCAGGCCACGTATCCTGGGCCCATAACCTGTTGGAGCGAAGTTTCCCCGCGTCAGGGAATGCCTGGATAAGATAATAAAACCCAAGTACCACCGTCGTTGTGTACTCAAGCAAAGTTTATTCGGGACTAAAATCAGTTGCTTAACATAATTATGTTGCTTAACATAATTCTGTTACTTAACATAATTGTGCTCTTTAACATAATTGTGCTGCTTAACATAATTAGTACGCATTAATGAGGGACTTAACATATGTAGGGATGCACGGTTGCATTGAATGTAAATTGGCATAATTTTCAACAGAAACTTCTATTTATTTGAAAAGCTAGTCATTGCTGACAGGCAACCATTATGCAAGGTCATCACTGATATTAGAGTATTACGCAGTATGTCTGACGTCACTTGTTATCACTTCTAGAGTCACTTTCACAATTTTCAATTTCGATTCAAACGCACCTTGCCACTAAGGATATAGCAATGGGCAGTGTTTTCATTTTCCTGCCACCTCGCAGATATTCCTCTGTGGTGTTCTTGGCCTTGGCAAAGAACCCGAAATAAATTCCAATTGCTGCCGATGCACAGAGCGTAATTGTAAAAACCGTATAATCCGTAGAGCCAAATCTAAGGAATTCAACAGCAGCAGCTGCATCTGCAGTCGTAGCTGTAGCTGGCTCCGGCGTAGTTGAACTGGACATGTTTGCTGATAATAATAATCGACTTTTTACATTCTCCGTACTGCTCTGCTTGGCTGCTGGCAGCAGACTTGAGGCATCTCCGTCTTGGGTCGTTATTTAATGATCTTTTTTTTGGCACCCTTATCTCTTTGTCTATCTACTATCTGCCTATCTCGCAAATCCCTTTAGTATGTCAAATTACTTCCTTGTTTATCTACGCACATTTATGTAGTCCACAAAAAAACATAGCTGTAAACCGCGCACTTTATGTTTACGATATAGATATATTTCATATTAATCAAATTAAATGCACGAGCTAAAATTTAACATCCAGTATTTGATTTATTTTAAGTGTGTATATTTTATGATATTTTATAATAAACATAATATATTAAACTCAAGTTATTTATTTGTGGGAATCCAAAGGTGTTTGGACAGAGCACCTTTGGATGTTGCTTGTCATCTTGACAGACCTCAGACAAAATGATAATCCGCGGTGCCCTCGGCGATAATATAGATAGAATATTCATATCTTTGGATATTCTGCCATGTGCGTTAACGTTAATGTAAGATAAGATCCTATATGATCAACTATGACTATTGTTATCTAAATGACAGTTTGAGATTTGAGTGTTTTGTACGATTCGTAAAGCGATATATATAAAATCTGAATATATGATTATTAAGCATAATACCATCGCCTCGCACATTATGTGTTTATTTCATAATTCTAATTAAGTTAATAACCTGTTGGGAATAGTTCCGAATCTACACGGACAGTCTTCAATCCATAATTTTCTCCTTTTGCTCGTCGATTGTCAACTCGGGCAATTCCTCACCTCACGCCGGTGCGTAGTTGACAAATGGCTTTATTATCGGTGATAGAAGATTGGGATTCAGTTTGGTACCTGGCGCCGGTTTCAGGACATAACTTAAAGTTACGCCCACCACCCAGGTGATGGCAAAGCCAATCACACTAAACCAGTTGAAGGACATGTCCAACAGATTGAAACTCGAATCTGGCAAAGATTCAACTTGGACTGGCGCAGTAAACACTGAATAAGGTGTTGTTGTTGTTGTTGTCGTCATTGCTTGACTTGCATTCAGAGCCGGACAGTTGTCGATGCTTGTGGGCAATGAGGGGTAATGATTACGCCCCCAACCGGCCACCGAAATGAAGGCCATGCAGACAATGCTCACCAGGATACTAGGCACAGCCGCCTGAACTGTTGAACTGCTCCACAAAAAGGCCGCCAAGGACGCAATATGATATGGGGTTTGATGTAGTCAAAGTAAACGATGCCACTGAGGGCATTAATGCTGGCCGAAAGTGTGCTGAGAGCAGCGCTAAAAACGCAGGAAATAAAAATGCCCGGCAATCCGGTCAAATGACCAACTATATCCTGTACAAAATATGGCACTATTTTATCCAGTTTGCTGACCAGGCCCGGTCAGATTTCTTTCTGTTCGAAGCCCTTGAACAAACCAGTTGTGTGCAGTGAAAACAAATTAAGGTGAAAAAAAGGGAAAATATAAAATAGTTCCACTTGTTATCCAGCAGTGCCTATTCAAGAGTTTATCAAGGGTATAGTATATAGTTTAATAAGTAACCATTGCAAAAGAAAAATAAATGTTTTTCTTTAGAATGGGCGATTAATTTGTACTGGAATAAATTGTACTTGGTTAATTTGGACATAATTAACTTAATTAATTTGGAATTATCCTGGACTTAACATCGAGTTTCGTCGGATCATTATTGGCAAATCTTAGCTGTATTAAGCAATGTGCTTAAGCCTCGGTACAGTAAGATCGCCGTTGCCTCACCCTTTTCCCCGGCGGCGCTGCCTGTCATAGGCTAATTGCTAACTTCGCATTGCGCAAGAGAGCCTCTCTTAAAAGCTATCACTGCGAGCGCATTTATTCTTCCACTCATACTTAACCACACAGTTGGGCGATCGACGTTGAATGGGTGAACGAACATTGAGTGCATCAGTGTGTTTTTAGCTAATGAGGCGAATGGACTTATAAGAAGGAACGGATAAGCATGGCCAAGTGTAGCGGATATTTTTCTCCGGACCAACATTATCATCTTTAACTTCTACCCAACTTTCGGGATTCATTACTGCAGCGGATATATAACATTAACATACAACATTATCGGCGTTAACATAAAGTTTTCCTTTTTGTGTTCTTTGTTGAACAGTGTAAAATATTAATTTACGTGCAATGCTACATGCAGAAAAAACTGCCGTTATGAGCTATTTAATTTCACCGTTGTGCATACATAAGAAAAACACATGCGCGTGTGCCGTTCGGCGAGTTCGAGCAAATTGATTCAAGTAAATTACACTAAAATTAAAATTAGTTAAATGCAAGAGAAAAAGGCAATTGAGTGGGTGCCGTGTATTTAGAAAGTAATTTACTATACTAATAAGTAGTTTTTATTTAGAAGTGCATGCTGAAAAGATTTGTCGCCGTGCATGGTATATGCTGTGAGCGAGCTTTCGCCGTGGTCAGGAATAATTGCTCTCTTTCATGATTACAGCGACACACACCAACACCAGGAAGTACTTTCAGCGTGGGATGATGTATGTAAGTTGCTCTCTTTATTAAAAGTAAAGCACAGTTTGATGTGAGCAGAAAAAAATGATTTAAGTCTCTTTAGTTTTAAGTTTCTTTACACCTGAGCAATTAGTCACAGGGCTCTTAGAATATCAGCCACACTGCTCAGCAAACAAATAGTTTCGCGATGTGTATTTTTGTTTGTTTTTTTTTTGGTATGATAGTAAGATGAAATAATTAATTATACCAATTATCAGATTTATATACATATCTTAGGATCATTTCATATTCAACAGTATTTATAATAATTCTTGGCCTTAGTACAGTAACCCGGCCTTACACTTGGAAAGTGAACAAATAAGTTTTTTGTTCGTGTTAAGTTTTACTAATAGTTTTTTTATTATAAGCCTAAAATGACCTGCGGATGTTTGCATATCGATTTGATTTAGAAGGAAATTGTATATATTGGCATGCCCTAGCACATCAGCTTCACGTTGTTCATTACAATATTCCTCTGAATAGAAACAGGAAAAGCGATAACTACTAAAATAAATATTCCGAGACGCAACAAATCTTTATTGCACTAAAAAAATTAAAAAACATTCGTCTATAGTATTTTAACGATCTGTTGCCACATCACTCTTGGTATTATCTATTTTGGTAATATCTATCTTATGCTCAGATGCTTCATCCTCCTTCAGCGGTGCTCCCTTCAGGGGCAGCTCCTCCAATTCCAGTTCTGGATTCAAATTCAGATATTTTTGCACGATTGGCGAGAAGTGTTTAGGATTTAGTTTCTCCTTCGCATCAGGTTTGCAGAAGTAGCTCATTATAACAGTCCAGACAATCGTTAGAGTAGTGCCCATTATTTTGTAAACGTAAAATGATATATCAAATATTGAAAATTCGCGATTACTGCCAAATGCACCAGTAACCAATTGTGGCGATGCTGTGGTCGTTAAAATTGTTGAGTTGTTACTATAAAAAAGAGAGGTTCAAAATTAGTTTTTTAATAATTTATGGCTTAAAGTTAATATATTGCTCACATTGCACTTGCAATCGTCCTGAACTGAGGCGCCTCACATTGGTCCAAGGTGTTGGGCAGACCATCGTATCTGATGAGACCCGCCTTGAAGTTCATTTGCGCCTTGGTAATGACCAACAGCATGACACACATACTAAATACAATACTCGAACCGACGACCTTGCTATTGGTACGAGGATAGAGCATGCCCAATAGGAATACACCCACAATGGCACCCGTATTTATCCCAGTGATGCTATTCACAGTCTGCAAAAGGGAATTGAAATTCTCCACCACAAAACCACCAGCGATGCAATAGAAACCAATTCCAATAATGATCATCTTCATCGTAGCATTCGCTCTTGCCTCCGTGTGCCGAATGAAGGGTTTGATGTAATCGAAATAAATCAGACCAGCCAGGGAGTTGAGAGCGGCGGAAAGAGTGCTCAGCGAGGCACTGAAGACACATGAGATGAACAAACCCGGCAAGCCAGGCAGATTACCCATTATATCCTGTATGAAGAAGGGCATCATTTTATCCGGTTTGCTGACCAGCTGAAAACCAAAGAAAATCACAAATTGTAATCCCTGTAAATATCGAATAGGTGGAAAAACTTACACCTGCCAACATGGGATCACATCCAAAATATCGTGCATACATTATAATGCCCGTAAAACACATAATACCCTCGATCATGATGAAGCCAAAGCCCGAAAGGATTAGCGATCTATAAGATAGTAATAATGACACAATTTTCAATAAATTAATAAAAAATTCACTTTTACCTTTTGGCATGGGCGAATGATGGCAGCGAAACAATCCGTTGGACACAGCTCTGGTTGAGGCCAATGTATCCCGTCCACATAAAGAGTCCACCAAAGAATGCGTTCCACACTGTCATGCGAATGCGTGGATCCAATCTTAGACTACAAAATGCTCAAAATGTTAGAATTTTTCAATTTTTTTGGTAATACGAAAACTTACTCCAAATTGAAACGACCTCCAGCACTGGCGTTCTCTATCACTGAACTCAGTCCGCCCGTTTGCATTATGCCCAGAACGCCCACCATCAATACTGAGATCAACATGGTACCTCCCTGGATGACATCCGTCCAAACCACGGCCTTAATGCCACCCAGCATTGTGTAGAAAACACAGATGGAGGAGACCATTGCATTAATTACATGAATATTCCAGCCGGTAACTGTGCGTGAAATATGAAAATCAGTCTAAAATATACTACGGATATGTGTATATATATATAGTTTCGGAGAACAATAGCATCCATCTGAATCATTCGTATATATAGATAACTGTATATAAGTATATTACCTTGTGAAAAGGCCAGAGAGGGTATGAACATAAACACTGGCAACATGAGGAACGAGTTCATCACAAAAGTGGCTGTCACCACTTTTCGAGTGAACTTATTGAAACGCATCTCCAAATACTGCAATAATTCAAAAATATATACATATTTAATTATAGATAAATATATATATATATATAGATTAATATATTGCACTCACCTCGTAACAATTGGAAACATTGTTTTCATAGAACACTGGCACAATAATATAAATCAGAACGGGCACAACAGCAATCATAGACATCACAATGAAGAAGTAGTTGAAGCCAAAAGTATAAGACTCGGCAGGAACGGCCATTATCGATAAGCCGGATAGTTGACTGAAATAAAATATGCACTTGAATATTTATAAAAAATAAATAATAACTGTGTAATTTAGAAAATCGCCCTAAAGAAAAAATCACATTAAGAAATATAAAGTTTTTCTTGTTTTCCGAAATAGTTGGTAAATATTAGGAAACAATTTTGTCCTAATTCGACAACTTATCGAATAATGGGCTGACTAACCATTGGCGCCAAACGAATGGCGATTTACTAAGATTTAAAACAAGTTCAGACTTATCGATAACAATTCGATATACCTCGAAGTGTACATCGAAAACTTCTATTTATTTGAAAAGCTAGTCATTAATTTGTAACATTGTTGAGAGGCAACCATTGTGCAAGGTCATCACTGATATTAGAGTATTGCGCAGTATGTCTGACGTCACTTTTTATGACTTCTAGAGTCACTTTCACAATTTTCAATTTCGATTCAAACGCACCTTGCCACTAAGGATATAGCAATGGGCAGTGTTTTCATTTTCTTGCCACCTCGCAAATACTCCTCGGTTGTATTCTTGGCCTTGGCAAAGAAGCCAAAATAGATTCCAATGCTGGCCGATATGCTCAACATGAGTATGAAGACACTATAATCGGTCAGTCCGAATCTCAGATCCTCCACTTTAGATGCCATATTTGTGGTTGAGTTCACTTCAAGATCAGCTGCGGATGCAGTCAGCACAGCTACTGAACCATCTTGCAATGAGATCTTTGACTTAAGTAGCAATCAAATGTTGCTTATCAGTTTTGTGGCTGTCATATCTGCTAGCCACTGAAGTTGTAAAAGTTAATAGCCCATATCATAAACTTATCATTTACGTATTTTTCCTATGTCGTTCCTTCATACTTTTATAGCTTTTACGATCTTGATGATGGTAAATCACTGCCTACTTTTGGGAGCCCTGGCAAACATTACGTATGATAAGAGCGATAAGCACATTCTCTGGTCCACAGATCACGCACAAAGTAAACAAATTTAAATGACTCAAATGCGTACTTAAGACAGGATATCGATAAGAAAGTGTGGCGGTTAAGCAATCAATAAAAGAGTATTGACGGTTGAGTGATCGATAAAGGAGTGTTGGCGATCGACGGATCGATAATGGAATGTGGCGGTCGATCAAATAGTGTTGGCGGCCGACAGATAAGCCCAGTTTACAAGTCGACAACAAATTTCGGGCGCGAAATTTGAATATTCCGAGACGCAACAAATCTTTATTGCACTAAAAAAAATAAAAAGCATTCGTCTATAGTATTTTAACGATCTGTTGCCACATCACTCTTGGTATTATCTATTTTGGTAATATCTATCTTATGCTCAGATGCTTCATCCTCCTTCAGCGGTGCTCCCTTCAGGGGCAGCTCCTCCAATTCCAGTTCTGGATTCAAATTCAGATATTTTTGCACGATTGGCGAGAAGTGTTTAGGATTTAGTTTCTCCTTCGCATCAGGTTTGCAGAAGTAGCTCAATATAACAGTCCAGACAATCGTTAGACTAATGCCCATTATTTTGTAAACGTTAAATGATATATCAAATATTGAAAATTCGCGATTACTGCCAAATGCACCAGTAACCAATTGTGGCGATGCTGTGGTCGTTAAAATTGTTGAGTTGTTACTATAAAAAAGAGAGGTTCAAAATTAGTTTCTTATAATTTATGGCTTAAAGTTAATATATTGCTCACATTGCACTTGCAATCGTCCTGAACTGAGGCGCCTCACATTGGTCCAAGGTGTTGGGCAGACCATCGTATCTGATGAGACCCGCCTTGAAGTTCATTTGCCCCTTGGTAATGATCAACAGCATGACACACATACTAAATATAATACTCGAACCGACGACTTTGCTATTGGCACGAGGATAGAGCATGCCCAATAGGAATACACCCATAACGGCACCCGCATATATCCCACTGATGTTATTCATAGTCTGCAAAAGGGAATTGAAATTCTGCACCATAAAACCACCAGCGATGCAATAGAAACCAATTCCAATAATGATCATCTTCATCGTAGCATTCGCTCTTGCCTCCGTGTGCCGAATGAAGGGTTTGATGTAATCGAAATAAATCACACCAGCCAGGGAGTGGAGAGTGGCGGAAAGTGTGCTCAGCGAGGCACTGAAGACACATGAGATGAACACACCCGGCAAGCCAGGCAGATTACCCATTATATCCTGTACGAAGAAGGGCATCATTTTATCCGGTTTGCTGACCAGCTGAAAACCAAAGAAAATCACAAGTTGTAATCCCTGTAAATATTGAATAGGTGGAAAAACTTACACCTGCCAACATGGGATCACATCCAAAATATCGTGCAAACATTACAATGCCCGTAAAACTCATAATACCCATGATCATGATGGAGCCAAAGCCCGAAAGGATTAGCGATCTATAAGATAGTAATAAAGACACAATTTTCAATAAATTAATAAAAAATTCACTTTTACCTTTTGGCATGGGCGAACGATGGCAGCGAAACAATCCGTTGGACGCAGCTCTGGTTTAGACCAATGTGTCCCGTCCACACAATGAGTCCATTAAAGAATGCGTTCCACACTGTCATGCGAATGCGTGGATCCAATCTTAGACTACAAAATGCTCAAAATGTTAGAATTTTTCAATTTTTTTGGTAATTCGAAAACTTACTCAAAATTGAAACGACCTCCAGCACTGGCGTTCTCTATCACTGAACTCAGTCCGCCCGTTTGCATTATGCCCAGAACGCCCACCATCAATACTGTGATCAACATGGTACCTCCCTGGATGACATCCGTCCAAACCACGGCCTTAATGCCACCCAGCATTGTGTAGAAAACACAGATGGAGGACACCATTGCATTAATGACATGAATATTCCAGCCGGTAACTGTGCGTGAAATATGAAAATCAGTCTAAAATATACTACGGATGTGTGTATGTACATATAGTTTCGCAGAATAATATCATCCTTCTTACAAGAAATTTTTTCAAAGGTGTCGGATATTCACATCGCCAAATAGCTGAAATGGTCAATCTGAGCAACTCAACTGTGTATAACATCATTCGGCGCTTCGTCGACGCAAATCGGGTTGAGGGCAAGGGCAGAATGGCACCAAACAAGATTTTCACCGAAGAGGAGGAGCGAAGGATCATCAGGAAAATAAGGGGAAATCCCAAGCTATCGGATCCAAAACTGACTCAGCAGGTGCAGGATGAAATGGGTAAAAAGTGCTGTGTGGAAACTGTGTGCAGGTTTCTGCGCAAACATGACTTTAATGCCCGACTACCACGGAAGAAGCCCTTCATAAGCGTAAAAAATAAAGGGACTTGGATGACGTTCGCCAGAAAACACTTGGTCAAGGATTTGGAGTTCTGGAACACAGTCATATTTGCGGATGAGTCCAAATTCAACATTTTTGACTCAGACGGACTGAATTGTGTGTGGCGACAGTCCAATACTGACCTGAGTCCCAAACACTTAAAGGCAACAGTCAAGCATGGTGGAGGAAGTGACATGGTATGGGTATGTATCTCGTCAGCCGGATTCGGAAATTTTGTGATTTTTGAAACAACAATGAACAAGAATGTGTACCTCAACATACTTAAGGAAAATTTACTCCAAAGTGCCGAGAAGGTAGGAATCCGACATACTTTCCGGTTCAACCAGGACAACGATCCCAAGCATAAGGCCAACATAGTACAGTCCTGGCTCATCCGGAACTGCCCCCACATGATAGTTCCACCGGCCCAGTCTCCAGATTTAAATGTTATTGAGAATTATAGGGCTCTGCTGGCAAATAACATCCGGAAGAACAGCATATCCAGCAACGAAGACCTCAAAAATGATCTGCTGGATGAGTGGAGCAGAATCAGCCCAGAAGCTACCAGGAAGTTGGTATCTTCCGTGAATAATAGGTTAAGGAAAGTTGTTAAGGCTAAAGTATACCATACTAAGTATTAACATCCTTATTTAAGTTTTTATACTCCAAATATATAATTTTATTTAGACTGGTCCAAATAAAATTGCTCATAAAAGTAGGCTACATTTTTATAATCCTACCTAGCAGGTGGGGAAGCCTCAGTGTATTGGGGCCATATATGGCAGGCAATTACTTTTTTTCTTTGACACTAATCCACTTGAACTGTGAGCCACTGTATATTAGATAACTGTATTTATGTATATTACCTTGTGAAAAGGCCAGAGAGGGTATGATCATAGTCACTGGCAACATGAGGCACATGTTCATCACAAAAGTGGCTGTCACCACTTTTCGAGTGAACTTATTGAAACGCATCTCCAAATACTGCAATAATTCAAAAATATATATATATATTATTATAAATAAAATAGATAGTTTGGAAATATATTGCACTCACCTCGTAACTATTGGAAACATTGTTTTCATAGAACACTGGCACAATAATATAAATCAGAATGGGCACAACAGCAAACATAGAAATCACCATGAAGACGTAGTTGTAGCCAAACGTATAAGTCTCGCCAGGAATGGACATTATCGAAAAGCCGGATAGTTGACTGAAATAAAATATGCACTATAAAAAATAAATAATGGCTGTGTAATTTAGAAAATCCCCTTAAAAAATATAAAGTTTTTCCTGTTTTTAGAAATAATTGGTAACTATTGGGAAACAATTTTCTAAAATTTCGACAGGCTTGTCCTAATTCAACAATCCCAAAAATATGGAGTTTATAATTTTTTTTCTATTATTAAGAAATATATTTCGAAATTGCCAAAAATCTTTCTAAAATTCAGAAACAGGTCTTGAAATTAACTGGCTCGGCTTTTATATTAGATTTTATCTAATGTCTGTCTTAGAGACAAATTAATTAATATATAACACATATATATATAAACATATTTTTTCTACATTGAATATAGATGAAGTTATGAAATGTAAGTCGTAGCTTTTATTTTACTTGCTGAATAATAGGCTGACTAACCATTGGCGCCAAACGAATGGCGATTTACTAAGATTTAAAACAAGTTCAGATTTATCGATAACAATTCGATATACCTCGAAGTGTGGTGCCCAGCACCAGTGTACACAAATCCGTTTTCAATTTAACTTCGCCTCTGCCTTCTGCTTGCAAGAACCGCTCCGCGCGGTGCCGAGCCAAACGCGATGCCGTCCTTCGCGTATGCTTGCTCAGAGAATTTCGAACAACACTTTCCGTTTATCACAACACATCATGACTTGTTGCCACCACTGGCGTTTCTTCCTGTCTGCTGCGCCGCACGCTTCGCACGTAGCCCACGCTACTCGTCATCTGCTCTCAATCTGGTACAACGCACCCTGCGCGCTTATAGCTGTCGCTCTCTCTGCCGCTGTCTTTTCCTCCGGTCGACCTTCGGTTCTTTCAACTTTATCACACACGAATCCTGGTCCCATACCCGTGGAGAGAGTTGTCGCGCGTCTCGATAGCCGGACAACAAAATTCTCAAACCCAATGTCTGGACAGCGTTGGACCAAGCAAAGATAATCGGGACCTTGAGCTGCGTCAACTATTGCTATTCCAACTCGACGCAACTTCCCATAGATCTGCATGCACCAACACGCTTCGCATCTGTATGCTCCAGAGGGACAACATAATGTCGGTCTTCCTCTAGCTTGCTCAATTTGGCTACAACGCACTCATTTTTCTGCGACGCAATTTACATTGCTGACAGGCACCACTAGCAAGGCTGCCGATTTGTTCTTTTAACACAGTCCGAGTTCGTAACTACGGATATCGCGTCAGAGTAAACTTTAACCAATCTTCATCGAGGCCACGTATCCTGGGCCCGGATAACCTGTTGGCAGCGAAGTTTCCGCCGCGTCAGCGGAATGCCCGTGGGATAAGGCATGGAATAAGAACCCAAGTACCACCGTCCGTTGCTGTACTCGAAGCACAGAGCTTTATTCGGGACTAAAATCAGTTGCTTAACATAATTATGTTGCTTAACATCAGCATTCTGCTTACTTAAGCATAGATGTGCTGGCTCCGTCTTAACATAATTGTGCTGCTTAACATAATTAGTACGCATTAATGAGGGACTTAACATATGTAGGGATGCACGGTTGCATTGAATGTAAATTGGCATAATTTTCAACAGAAACTTCTATTTATTTGAAAAGCTAGTCATTGCTGACAGGCAACCATTATGCAAGGTCATCACTGATATTAGAGTATTACGCAGTATGTCTGACGTCACTTGTTATCACTTCTAGAGTCACTTTCACAATTTTCAATTTCGATTCAAACGCACCTTGCCACTAAGGATATAGCAATGGGCAGTGTTTTCATTTTCCTGCCACCTCGCAGATATTCCTCTGTGGTGTTCTTGGCCTTGGCAAAGAACCCGAAATAAATTCCAATTGCTGCCGATGCACAGAGCGTAATTGTAAAAACCGTATAATCCGTAATGCCAAATCTAAGGAATTCAACAGCAGCAGCTGCATCTGCAGTCGTAGCTGTAGCTGGCTCCGGCGTAGTTGAACTGGACATGTTTGCTGATAATAATAATCGACTTTTTTACATTCTCCGTACTGCTCTGCTTGGCTGCTGGCAGCAGACTTGAGGCATCTCCGTCTTGGGTCGTTATTTAATGATCTTTTTTTTGGCACCCTTATCTCTTTGTCTATCTACTATCTGCTTATCTCGCAAATCCCTTTAGTATGTCAAATTACTTCCTTGTTTATCTACGCACATTTATGTAGTCCACAAAAAAACATAGCTGTAAGCCGCGCACTTTATGTTTACGATATAGATATATTTCATATTAATCAAATTAAATGCATGAGTTAAAATTTAATAACAAGCACGAACTGGACACCGCACAGCAAAAAAAATACGAGTATTTGATTTATTTCAAGTGTGTATATCTTATGCTATTTTATCATAAACATAATTTATTAAACTCAAGTTATTTATTTGTGGGAATCCAAAGGTGGTAAGACAGAGCACCTTTGGATGTTGCTTGTCATCTTGACAGACCTCAGACAAAATGATAATCCGCGGTGCCCTCTTCAAATATTTGCACCACGGCGATAAGATGCCATATTTTGTGAAGTTATATAGCAGAATATTCATATTTTTGGATATTCTCCCATGTGCGTTAACGTTAATGTAAGATAAGATCCTATAAGATCAACTATGACTATTGTTATCTAAATGACAGTTTGAGATTTGATTGTCTTGTACTGTTCGTAAAGCGATATATATAAAATCTTATATAAGCATAATACCGTCGCGTCGCACATTATGTGTTTATTTTATGTTTATATAATTCTAATAAGGTTAATGACCTTTTGGGAATCGCTCCGATTCTACACGGACAGTCTTCAATCCATAATTTTATCCTTTTGCTCGGCGATTGTCAACTCGGGCAATTCCTCACCTGACGCCGGTGCGTGGTTGACAAATGGCTTTATAGAAGATGGGGATTCAGTTTGGTACCCGGCGCCGGTTTCAGGATATAACTTAAAGTTACGCCCACCACCCAGGTGATGGCAAAGCCAATCACACTAAACCAGTAGAAGGACATGTCCAACAGATTGAAACTCGAATCTGGCAAAGATTCAACTTGGACTGGCGCAGTAAACACTGAATAAGGTGTTGTTGTTGTTGTTGTCGTCATTGCTTGACTTGCATTCAGAGCCGGACAGTTGTCGATGCTTGTGGGCAATGAGGGGTAATGATTACGCCCCCAACTGGCCACCAAAATGAAGGTCATGCAGACTATGCTCACCAGGATACTAGGCACAGCCGCCTGAACTGTTGAACTGCTCCACAAAAAGGCCGCCAAGGACGCAATAGATGCCCGTGAGGAATACGAATAGCTTCATAATGATTTTGGCCTTGTGGTCCGTGTGTTTGATGTAGTCAAAGTAAACGATGCCACTGAGGGCATTAATGCTGGCCGAAAGTGTGCTGAGAGCAGTGCTAAAAACGCAGGAAATAAAAATGCCCGGCAATCCGGTCAAATGACCAACTATATCCTGTATAAAATATGGCACTATTTTATCCAGTTTGCTGACCAGGCCCGGTCAGATTTCTTTCTGTTCAAAGCCCTTGAACAAACCAGTTGTGTGCAGTGAAAACAAATTTAGGTGAAAAAAAAGGGAAAATATAAAACAGTTCCACGTGTTATCCAGCAGTGCCTATTCAAGAGTTTATCAAGGGTATAGTATATACTATATAGTTTAATAAGTAACCATTGCAAAAGAAAAATAAATGTTTTTCTTTAGAATGGGCGATTAATTTGTACTGGAATAAATTGTACTTGGTTAATTTGGACATAATTAACTTAATTAATTTGGAATTATCCTGGACTTAACATCGAGTTTCGTCGGATCATTATTGGCAAATCTTAGCTGTATTAAGCAATGTGCTTAAGCCTCGGTACAGTAAGATCGCCGTTGCCTCACCCTTTTCCCCGGCGGCGCTGCCTGTCATAGGCTAATTGCTAACTTCGCATTGCGCAAGAGAGCCTCTCTTAAAAGCTATCACTGCGAGCGCATTTATTCTTCCACTCATACTTAACCACACAGTTGGGCGATCGACGTTGAATGGGTGAACGAACATTGAGTGCATCAGTGTGTTTTTAGCTAATGAGGCGAATGGACTTATAAGAAGGAACGGATAAGCATGGGCAAGTGTAGCGGATATTTTTCTCCGGACCAACGTTATCATCTTTAACTTCTACCCAACTTTCGGGATTCATTACTGCAGCGGATATATAACATTAACATACAACATTATCGGCGTTAACATAAAGTTTTCCTTTTTGTGTTCAGTGTAAAATATTAATTTACGTGCAATGCTACATGCAGAAAAAACTGCCGTTATGAGCTTTTTTCACCGTTGTGCATACATAAGAAAAACACATGCGCGTGTGCCGTTCGGCGAGTTCGAGCAAATTGGTTCAAGTAAATTACACTAAAATTAAAATTAGTTAAATGCAAGAGAAAAAGGCAATTGAGTGGGTGCCGTGTATTTAGAAAGTAATTTACTATACTAATAAGTAGTTTTTATTTAGAAGTGCATGCTGAAAAGATTTGTCGCCGTGCATGGTATATGCTGTGAGCGAGCTTTCGCCGTGGTCAGGAATAATTGCTCTCTTTCATGAGTACAGCGACACACACCAACACCAGGAAGTACTTCCAGCGTGGGATGATGTATGTAAGTTGCTCTCTTTTATTAAAAGTAAAGCACAGTTTGATGTGAGCAGAAAAAAATGATTTAAGTCTCTTTAGTTTTAAGTTTCTTTACACCTGAGCAATTAGTCACAGGGCTCTTAGAATATCAGCCACACTGCTCAGCAAACAAATAGTTTCGCGATGTGTATTATTGTTTGTTTTTTTTTTGGCATGATAGTAAGATGAAATAATTAATTATACCAATTATCAAATTTATATACATATCTTAGGATCATTTCATATTCAACAGTATTTATAATAATTCTTGGCCTTAGTATAGTAACCCGGCCTTACACTTGGAAAGTGAACAAATAAGTTTTTTGTTCGTGTTAAGTTTTACTAATAGTTTTTTTATTATAAGCCTAAAATGACCTGCGGATGTTTGCATATCGATTTGATTTAGAAGGAAAAGGTATATATTGGCATGCCCTAGTTGAATTGATGATGCATGTCAATACTGCTTGACAATTTGCTGAGAAAAATGGCACTGATCAACTGGCATTTTGGTTAATTATCAACCGGCATTTTTGGTTAAGTTCCAGCCGGCATTTTTGGTTAAGTACCAGTATTCATTATATTTCCAATATTGTTCCTGATTCGGAACCAAATTTATTTACCAATCTATCTGCAAACATGCGTTTAAGATATAACCCTCGCTTCCGTCTTTTGTCATTATATCTATAAATTCTTAATTTAATGAATTTATCTACCGTTTATAAAATTTGAAAAATATGAGTTATATATGACTTTCGTGGATTGAATTAGAAATGCATTGACTTCTCTTATTGTGTGGATGACATGTAACTCCTGATGGAGACAGGATAGCGGGCGTAGGGCTTCCAAAGGGATTCTGCTTTTTGCATAGGCCCGCAGAATCATGGTAGGGTGGGCGAGTGCACCAACATGGTAGCACCACAAAAAGGATGACCCTATAATTCGAGTTATTTGATCCCTCTATGGCTTTTCTTCTACCTTCCTTTAATGTTAAAATATAGTACGCGAATTATAAAATATAATAACTAATGCTAGGAAGCAATTTTAATTCGCCGGTTGTCCAACAATCACCCACCCCAATTGCCGGCGAGCTTCAGCCAAAGCAAGCGCGTACTCCGCACGATTTAATCGCACATCAGCTTCACGTTGTTCATTACAATATTCCGCTGAATAGAAACAGGAAAAGCGATAACTACTAAAATAAATATTCCGAGACGCAACAAATCTTTATTGCACTAAAAAAATTAAAAAGCATTCGTCTACAGTATTTTAACGATCTGTTGCCACATCACTCTTGGTATTATCTATTTTGGTAATATCTATCTTATGCTCAGACGCTTCATCCTCCTTCAGCGGTGCTCCCTTCAGGGGCAGCTCCTCCAATTCCAGTTCGGGATTCAAATTCAGATATTTTTGCACGATTGGCGAGAAGTGTTTAGGATTTAGTTTCTCCTTCGCATCAGGTTTGCAGAAGTAGCTCAATATAACAGTCCAGACAATCGTTAGACTAATGCCCATTATTTTGTAAACGTAAAATGATATATCAAATATTGAAAATTCGCGATTACTGCCAAATGCACCAGTAACCAATTGTGGCGATGCTGTGGTCGTTGAAATTGTTGAGTTGTTACTATAAAAAAGAGAGGTTCAAAATTAGTTTTTTAATAATTTATGGTACATAGTTAAAATATTGCTCACATTGCACTTGCAATCGTCCTGAACTGAGGCGCCTCACATTGATCCAAGGTGTTGGGCAGACCATCGTATCTGATGAGACCCGCCTTGAAGTTCATTTGCGCCTTGGTAATGATCAACAGCATGACACCTATACTAAATATAATACTCGAACCGACGACTTTGCTATTGGTACGAGGATAGAGCATGCCCAATAGGAATACACCCACAACGGCACCCGTATTTATCCCACTAATGCTATTCACAGTCTGCAAAAGGGAATTGAAATTCTGCACCACAAAACCACCAGCGATGCAATAGAAACCAATTCCAATAATGATCATCTTCATCGTAGCATTCGCTCTTGCCTCCGTGTGCCGAATGAAGGGTTTGATATAATCGAAATAAATCACACCAGCCAGGGAGTTGAGAGTGGCGGAAAGAGTGCTCAGCGAGGCACTGAAGACACATGAGATGAACAAACCCGGCAAGCCAGGCAGATTACCCATTATATCCTGTATGAAGAAGGGCATCATTTTATCCGGTTTGCTGACCAACTGAAAACCAAAGAAAATCACAAGTTGTAATCCCTGTAAATATCGAATAGGTGGAAAAACTTACACCTGCCAACATGGGATCACATCCAAAATATCGTGCAAACATTATAATGCCCGTAAAACACATAATACCCATGATCATGATGAAGCCAAAGCCCGAAAGGATTAGCGATCTATAAGATAGTAATAAAGACACAATTTTCAATAATTTAATAAAAAATTCACTTTTACCTTTTGGCATGGGCGAACGATGGCAGCGAAACAATCCGTTGGACACAGCTCTGGTTGAGGCCAATGTGTCCCGTCCACATAAAGAGTCCACCAAAGAATGCGTTCCACACTGTCATGCGAATGCGTGGATCCAATCTTAGACTACAAAATGCTCAAAATATTAGAATTTTTCATTTATTTTGGTAATTCGAAAACTTACTCAAAATTGAAACGACCTCCAGCACTGGCGTTCTCTATCACTGAACTCAGTCCGCCCGTTTGCATTATGCCCAGAACCCCCACCATCAATACTGAGATCAACATGGTACCTCCCTGGATGACATCCGTCCAAACCACGGCCTTAATGCCACCCAGCATTGTGTAGAAAACACAGATGGAGGAGACCATTGCATTAATGACATGAATATTCCAGCCGGTAACTGTGCGTGAAATATGAAAATCAGTCTAAAATATACTACGGATGTGTGTATATACATATAGTTTCGCAGAATAATATCATCCATCTGAATCATTCGTATATATAGATAACTGTATATAAGTATATTACCTTGTGAAAAGGCCAGAGAGGGTATGAACATAAACACTGGCAACATGAGGAACGAGTTCATCACAAAAGTGGCTGTCACCACTTTTCGAGTAAACTTATTGAAACGCATCTCCAAATACTGCAATAATTCAAAAATATATACATATTTAATTATAGATAAATATATATATATATATATGTATATAGATAAATATATTGCACTCACCTCGTAACAATTGGAAACATTGTTTTCATAGAACACTGGCACAATAATGTAAATCAGAACGGGCACAACAGCAATCATAGAAATCACCATGAAGAAGTAGTTGAAGCCAAACATATAAGTCTCGGCAGGAACGGACATTATCGATAAGCCGGATAGTTGACTGAAATAAAATATGCACTTGAATATTTATAAAAAATAAATAATGACTGAGTAATTTAGAAAATCGCTCTAAAGTAAAAATCCTCTCAAAAAATATAAAGTTTTTCTTGTTTTCAGAAATAGTTGGTAAATATTAGGAAACAATTTTCTAAAATTTAGACAGGCTTGTCCTAATTCGACAACTTTCCGAATAATAGGCTGACTAACCATTGGCGCCAAACGATTAAAAGCCAGTCATTAATTTGTAACGTTGTTGACAGACACCCATTATCCAAGGTCAACACTGATATTAGAGTATTACGCAGTATGTCTGACGTCACTTGTTATCACTTCTAGAGTCACTTTCACAATTTTCAATTTCGATTCAAACGCACCTTGCCACTAAGGATATAGCAATGGGCAGTGTTTTCATTTTCTTGCCACCTCGCAGATATTCCTCTGTGGTGTTCTTGGCCTTGGCAAAGAACCCGAAATAAATTCCAATTGCTGCCGATGCACAGAGCATAATTGTAAAAACCGTATAATCCGTAGTGCCAAATCTAAGGGATTCAACAGCATCAGCAGCAGCTGCATCTGCAGTCGTAGCTGTAGCTGGCTCCGGCGTAGTTGAACTGGACATGTTTGCTGATAATAATAATCGACTTTTTTACATTCTCCGTAATGATCTGCTTGGCTGCTGGCAGCAGACTTGAGGCATCTCCGTCTTGGGTCGTTATTTAATGATGATCTTTTTTTTTGCGAACCTTATCTGTTTGTCTATCTACTATCTGCATATCTCGCAAATCTCTTTAGTATGTCAAGTTGCTACCTTGATGAGCTTCGAAGTGGTTTTTATCTACGCAAATTTATGGAGTCCATAATTACAAAATAATCTTTCTATCGCAAACAGCTTCTGGAAAAAGCAAAAGTTCATGCTTCCATTTTGTAATCTTTTTCCAGCCTCTCAAGTCAATCAGGAAGTTGTTTGTGTTGAAAATTATGTTAATTTACATTCAATGCAACCGTGCATCCCTACATATGTTAAGTCCCTCATCAATGCGTTCTAATTATGTTAAGCAGCACAATTGTTAAGCAACAGAATTATGTTTAAAAAAAATTTGCTTTCTAGGTGCAACCGCTATAAGAGACTTTGTAGCACTGCTGGGGAAGAGGTGTCGGAGTCGGATCGGACACTATGGACTGTGACAAAGTTGAGCCACCAATGTTGATTGCAGGTGGTGCAGGAAAAATAAACTCCATCAACTGCTGACCATTATCAACAGTCGGTGTTACCGGTGTTGGGGGGAATAACAGAACTCCATAGCATCGAAATCAGCACTGAGCCTACTAAAAGCTAGACGAAGATTGTGGAAGCGCCGTCTAGTTTGTCTCATAAAACCCTGAATACACCACTTTAAACCCGACTTATTGCAGATTATATTCTTTATCCGTTGCTTGAAACCAGCACATTTGACGTGTCCCAGCTTATCACACAACCAACAACAGACGAAATCTGCCTTTGGGTCAGCCTGGCACTTGCAGCTTTTTAGGTAGCACGCAGACATACTGAATTTAGAAATTGATATGCTCGCAAAGAAGAGAAACTATACACAGATTCGGCACAGCACAGAGAAAATAACAAAACAAACAGCGCACAAGAGATGAAATAGGAACAACAACACCAAGCTTTGGCGCTTTGTAAGACTGAAACAACAACACGTGCAAACACAGTTATGAGAGCACACGAAAGTAGAGAGAGAGAGTAATAAAGCGCACACAAAAACCGCTATAACAACAACAATGCGAAGCGATCAAGCATGCATTGGGAAACAATGAGAGCAAGAGCACCAAGCGCACTCAAAAAAAAGAAAGATAGCTGTAAATCGCGCACTTTATGTTTACGATAATAACAATTTTTGTGATTTGTAGCAAAATTACTAACAGAAAACCGAAATTACCAAAACAATCACAGAAAAATGAAAGAGAACTAAATCACAGATGTATTTCATATTAATCAAATTAAATGTACGAGTTAAAATTTAATAACAAGCACGAACTGGACACAGCACAGCAAAAAAAAAACGAGTGTTCAAAAATGAACACCCTGTATTTATATATATGTATATCACATGTACTAGTACTAGCTGATGCCTGACCCATGCAGGCCAGCCTTGTTCATCGCGGTGCCTGCCGCTGAAGTAGGATTTGCAACTACCGTTATTTGCTAGCGACGGGTTGCCGGCAGCTCGCGGCGCGACGGTCGCCGCGATCCAGCTGCCTTCATCGACAGGCCGCGATCCAGCTGCATTTTACATACATTTAGACTAAGCATTTTTGGATAAATAGAGAGCCTGCTCATCAGAGCAGTTCAGTTCGATTTTACACGTCAACTCGGTTTAATCATTAAGCACGAGTATTTGATTTATTTCAAGTGTGTATATCTTATGCTATTTTATAATAAACATAATTTATTAAACTCAAGTTATTTATTTGTGGGAATCCAAAGGTGTTAAGACAGAGCACCTTTGGATGTTGCTTGTCATCTTGACAGACCTCAGACAAAATGATAATCCGCGGTGCCCTCTTCAAATATTTGCACCACGGCGATAAGATGCCATATATTGTGAAGTTATATAGCAGAATATTCATATTTTTGGATATTCTGCCATGTGCGTCAACGTTAATGTAAGATAAGATCCTATAAGATCAACTATGACTATTGTTATCTAAATGACAGTTTGAGATTTGAGTGTTTTGTACGATTCGTAAAGCGATATATATAAAATCTGAATATATGATTATTAAACATAATACCGTCGCGTCGCACATTATGTGTTTTTTTTATGTTTATATAATTCTAATTAAGTTAATGACCTTTTGGGAATAGCTCCGATTCTACACGGACAGTCTTCAATCCATCATTTTCTCCTTTTGCTCGTCGATTGTCAACTCGGGCAATTCCTCACCTGACGCCGGTGCGTAGTTGACAAATGGCTTTATTATCGGTGATAGAAGATTGGGATTCAGTTTGGTACCCGGCGCCGGTTTCAGGACATAACTTAAAGTTACGCCCACCACCCAGGTGATGGCAAAGCCAATCACACTAAACCAGTTGAAGGACATGTCCAACAGATTGAAACTCGAATCTGGCAAAGATTCAACTTTGACTGGCGCAGTAAACACTGAATAAGGTGTTGTTGTTGTTGTTGTTGTCGTCATTGCTTGACTTGCATTCAGACCCGGACAGTTGTCGATGCTTGTGGGCAGTGAGGGGTAATGATTACGCCCCCAACCGGCCACCGAAATGAAGGCCATGCAGACAATGCTCACCAGGATACTAGGCACAGCCGCCTGAAAAGAGCAACAATTTCAAATTCAATAATTAAGAAATACATATTTCTGAAAGATATAAATCAACATCATGTTTTTGGATGCCAAAAGCCTTTCTAATTTCAAGAAAACCCTTTTCTGACAGTAAGAAAAACGATCTCATTTTGTTTTTCTGAGTGTATTAAACGTGGTTTGAATACGTACCCGACCATGTGCTCTGGGCACCAGCATGCCCAGCAAGAAGACGCCCATAACGGAGCCAAAAAAGGTGCCTCCAATGGAGAAGCAGATCTGCAAAATGGAGTTGAACTGCTCCACAAAAAATCCACCAAGGACGCAATAGATGCCCGTGAGGAATACGAATAGCTTCATAATGATATTGGCCTTGTGGTCCGTGTGTTTGATATGGGGTTTGATGTAGTCAAAGTAAACGATGCCACTGAGGGCATTAATGCTGGCCGAAAGTGTGCTGAGAGCAGCGCTAAAAACGCAGGAAATAAAAATGCCCGGCAATCCGGTCAAATGACCAACAATATCCTGTACAAAATATGGCACCATTTTATCCAGTTTGCTGACCAGGCCCAGCGTGAGAGGATCGCAATCATGGTAACGAGCATACATCACAATGCCCGTAAGGCAATTGAAACTCATGACGAACGCGAAACCCAAGCCGAACAACACCAGAGCTCTGTGAATTCAATTGGAATTGGTTTCTCGTAAGATCAAAGATAATGGAGTTGGGATTATGACCTACCTTCGAGCATGTCCCAGTGAGGGAAGTGAAACGATGCGTTGCACACAGCTCTGATTGAGGCCCACATAGCCCGACCAAGTGATGATTGCCGTGCCGAACAAATTCCAGAATGTGTTGCGTGTTTTCAGGTCAAAGGTGTAACTGTAGGAACAAAAAAAAGTATATTTATATATATATATATATATAGTTACAGGTAGAATCGGAATATAAACACACTAGACGATCTCTCTTAAACAAATGTTACTTATATTTACACAGTTGAGATTAGAAGTCTGAGCTTCTCCAACGCGACGATCTCTATTCAATATTTATATATATCTGGATAGGATTTAAATCAAAATTATTTCGACTTTCAAGTATAACGATTTTCTTAGTTTCAGAGTGATTTTTTAGAGTACAACTTACTCGACGTCGAATCGTCCACCTTCGTCGGCAATGCGTAAGACCTCGGACATGCCACCGACACGATAGGCACCCATAATGCCCACCATGATCACCGAGGTGACCATAACGCCTGCCTGAACCACATCTGTCCAAACAACGGCTTTAATGCCGCCCTAAAAATAAGTAGTGGAAGATATATACAATATATACTAAAACTAGAACAAAATCGACTTACAATCATAGTGTAGAAAACGCAAATGCTGGAAACTATAGCATTGATAATATGCACATTGTAGCCGGTAACTGTGAGAGAGAGAAAAATCAAGATCATTTTTTGCAGTGCATATTAAAGTTCTTCGAGCTAAACTTACCCTGTGCAAAAGCCAATGAGGGTAAAAATATAAAAATCGGCAGCATGAAAAACAAGTTAAGCACAAATGCAAAAGTTTGCAGCTTCCGCGTGGCGGCATTGAAACGCAATTCCAGATACTACAAAATAGTAAGCCAAACTAAAATATATACGGAATATATAATTAGATCAGACTTTGCACACCTCGTAACAGTTGGTAATGTTGTTGTTGTAGAAGACGGGTATTATGACATAGTTCAGAATCGGTATAACTAGAATCATGCTGACTATATGAAATGTCCAACTAATGCCAAAGGCGTACATCTCTGCCGGCACTGTCATAATGGAAATGGCAGACAGCTGACTGGCCACCAGTGAAATGGCAATCGGTATAGTCTTCATCCGTTTGCCACCCATCAGATACTCCTCCGTGGTATCCGCACCTTTGTCAAAAAATCCGAAATAAACACCGATGCCAGCGGAAATGCTGAGCATAAAACAAAACACAATATAATCCGTGGTTTGGAACGTAAACTGCGAGGCGGCCTCAGCCGTGTCGTTAAGTAGAGCCGACATTTTCGAGAGTATATATAAATATATATAGAGGAACCGAGATATATTTCACATGCACTTTGCGGTAAGTAAATCACAATTGATCTCGTCCCGGCAGATGTGGGGCTCTTTTATATCCGAATTTTCCACTTGAACTTTATCTGTGATATGTTTAAGCTTACCTGGCTATCGAGTTGATTATATACGTTCTTATCTTAATTATGTCATTATCAATCTGAACAATCTCGTCTCGTCTGATAAGCGCGAGCGATGCCGACTCGACCCCTTTTGCTGCAACTCATTTATTGTTTTATGTGTCGTTAGACGTCTAAAAATGATAACGCAAGTCACGCTGCTATGAAGAGGCGCCCGATTATAACTATACCTAATCCTGAAATAACCTTGCAGAAAAAAGAAACATATCAAATCTTATCCGGAATCTTAATAGACTTGATATTGTGTGTGACATGACACACACACACACACACACACTCACACACTCACACACACCCACACGACCTAGCACTAGTAGTAGTAGCCAAAGAGAGCAAGGAGGTAGAGGCCACAGCGAATGCGGCAATAAGAATTGTGGCAGATTGGATGAAGGATGCGAGCTTGGAACTTGCAGGCCATAAGACAGAGGCCGTACTCATTACAAGCCGCAAAGTAATAGAGTACATACAGGTGCAAGTCAACAACGATGTTGTTAAATCCAAGGAGTCTATAAAATACCTGGGAGTCAGGTTGGACAATAGACTCAGCTTCCGGCCGCATGTAGAGTACGTCAGCCAGAGAGCAGCCAAAATGCAAGGTGCCCTGTCGCGCATGCTGCCCAATGTTGGGGGTCCTAAGCCAGCGAGACGCCAATTGCTGGCAACGGGCAACGGCTGTGTTCAACAAAAAAGGACTGAAAAAGAAGCTCTCGGCACCTTACAGGCTGAGCGCCCTCCGAGTGATCTCCGGTTTCCGCACGGTCTCGGAGGATGCAGCACTGGTCCTGGCAGGAATGGTGCCAGTTGACCTGCTAGCGCTCGAGATGAAGGAGATCCGAGCTAGAAGGATAGTTGCGCCGGATGCCATGGAGACCATCCGAAGCTTGGCAAGAGCAGCGACGATGGACGCCTGGCAGTGTAGATGGAGCACGACGAGCAAAGGAAGATGGACACACCGGTTAATCACCAATATAGAGAATTGGGTCGGGAGAAAGGCAGGCGAGTTGGACTTCCATATAACGCAGTTTCTTTCAGGGCACGGCGGGTACAGGAGCTACCTGCACAGGTTCAGGCACGAGCACACCCCGCAGTGCCGGACGTGCCCGGACGCCATCGAGGATCCGGAGCATGTGCTTTACTATTGTTCGAGGTATAGGGGAGTGTCTGGCTCAGTGCCCCCACCAAAGAGCTTGGTAGAGCACATGACGGAGTCTCCGTCACACTGGAGAGATGTCCGCCAGCTCATCATAGGCATACAGAGGGATCTGAGATTATGCGAAACTGAGCAGCGAGTGACGGAGAGTGCCGGAGAGAGTTAGGCAACCCACCCCGGTGAAGTAATACTTTGCGGTGATACCGCCGGGCGTGGGGGTGTGTGTGGGGGTGAGTTTAGTACGCATGCATTGACGTTGTCTTTGAATCGTGCATGCAGGTGGCTCGGGCCACCTGTATCTTCAGGAGATTCTCACCCTCGTGGCGTATCCAAAAAAAAAAAAAAAAAAAAACCCACACACACACAAATGCTACTTTATTGTTTTCCGCTCTCATCTCTGCGCATCTCTTGTGGCACTTACCACTTGTACTATTTGGATGTGCTCCCACATGTTACCCTATTTGCAATGTTGCCACAGTTGCACGCAACATGCATTACATTGTAGACAACTTTGCCTTGTCGAAGCCAAAATACTCTACGTTACTTATAACGTGACCATAGCAACGATATTAATCGACGTAGCGATATTAATCGTTGCCGTTCAAATTCAAAAGTATTTCAACAGTAATAAATTAAATTCGACATCGTTGAAGGTAGAAATAATAAAAATAGTCTACAAAATATATATATGCCTCAAAACTAACAGATGGATATATAAATCCATACTATAGACAATGTTTACATGGAAAAATGGATTCAATCAAACTCTTACAATCAAATTTTCTACATTCCAAAAGTGTTTTCAATTGAATAAGAAAATATACATTACAGAAGTATATTACTATATTGATTATATTATATATTCTTTCTGAATTTAATAGCATTTTTTCAAGTTTTTTCCACCGTAGTTAGCTATATTATCAAGTTATCAACATTAGGAGTAATCTTTTTATACCCACTTTAAAGAAAGTAAAGCCAAGTTGCGAAACTCAAATAAAGGCACTGCGCCTAAGAAGAACAAATTTTCAGAAAACAGTTTCGAAATGAAACATTATTGAAACTTTCAGATTTGTTTTTGATTTATTTTGGGACCATTATCTTCTCCAGACACTTATGCCAACAATGTTTCTAATCATTTTGTTGAAAATTATGTTAATTTACATGCAATGCAACCGTGCATCCCGACATATGTTAAGTCCCTCATTAATGCGTACTAATTATGTTACGCAACAGAACTCATGCCACAAGTCAAACAAGTCTCGAACTCAGAATTGGGATTTGGCAGACGAAATCTGCCTTTGAGCCAGCCTGGCACTTGCAGCTTTTTAGGTAGCACGCAGACATACTGAATTTAGAAATTGATAAGCTCGCAAAGAAGAGAAACGATACACAGATTCGGCACAGCACAGAGAAAATAAGAAAACAAACAGCGCACAAGAGATGAAATAGGAACAACAACACCAAGCTTTGGCGCTTTGTAAGACTGAAACAACAACACGTGCAAACACAGTTATGAGAGCACACGAAAGTAGAGAGAGAGAGTAATAAAGCGCACACAAAAACCGCTATAACAACAACAATGCGAAGCGATCAAGCATGCATTGGGAAACAATGAGAGCAAGAGCACCAAGCGCACTCAAAAAAAAAAAGATAGCTGTAAATCGCGCACTTTATGTTTACGATAATAACAATTTTTGTGATTTGTAGCAAAATTACTAACAGAAAACCGAAATTACCAAAACAATCACAGAAAAATGAAAGAGAACTAAATCACAGATGTATTTCATATTAATCAAATTAAATGTACGAGTTAAAATTTAATAACAAGCACGAACTGGACACAGCACAGCAAAAAAAAATACGAGTGTTCAAAAATGAACACCCTGTATTTATATATATGTATATCACATGTACTAGTACTAGCTGATGCCTGACCCATGCAGGCCAGCCTTGTTCATCGCGGTACATGCCGCTGAAGTTGGATGCGCAACTACCGTTATTTGCTGGCGTCGGGCTGCCTTCATCGACAGGCCCCGATCCAGCTGCATTTTACATACATTTAGACTAAGCATTTTTGTATAAATAGAGAGCCTGCTCATCAGAGCAGTTCAGTTCGATTTTACACGTCAACTCGGTTTAATCATTAAGCACGAGTATTTGATTTATTTCAAGTGTGTATATCTTATGCTATTTTATAATAAACATAATTTATTAAACTCAAGTTATTTATTTGTGGGAATCCAAAGGTGTTAAGACAGAGCACCTTTGGATGTTGCTTGTCATCTTGACAGACCTCAGACAAAATGATAATCCGCGGTGCCCTCTTCAAATATTTGCACCACGGCGATAAGATGCCATATTTTGTGAAGTTATATAGCAGAATATTCATATTTTTGGATATTCTGCCTTGTGCGTTAACGTTAATGTAAGATAAGATCCTATAAGATCAACTATGACTATTGTTATCTAAATGACAGTTTGAGATTTGAGTGTTTTGTACGATTCGTAAAGCGATATATATAAAATCTGAATATTCCGTCGCCTCGCACATTATGTGTTTATTTCATAATTCCAATTAAGTTAATAACCTTTTGGGAATAGTTCCGATTCTACACGGACAGTCTTCTATCCATCAATTTTCTCCTTTTGCTCGGCGATTGTCAACTCGGGCAATTCCTCACCTGACGCCGGTGCGTAGTTGACAAATGGCTTTATTATCGGTGATAGAAGATTGGGATTCAGTTTGGTACCCGGCGCCGGTTTCAGGACATAACTTAAAGTTACGCCCACCACCCAGGTGATGGCAAAGCCAATCACACTAAACCAGTTGAAGGACATGTCCAACAGATTGAAACTCGAATCTGGCAAAGATTCAACTTTGACTGGCGCAGTAAACACTGAATAAGGTGTTGTTGTTGTTGTTGTCGTCATTGCTTGACTTGCATTCAGACCCGGACAGTTGTCGATGCTTGTGGGTAGTGAGGGGTAATGATTACGCCCCCAACTGGCCACCAAAATGAATGTAACGCAGCCAATGCTCATCAGGATGCTAGGCACAGCCGCCTGAAAAGAGCAACAATTTCAAATTCAATTATTAAGAAATACATATTTCTGAAAGATATAAATCAACATCATGTTTTTGGATGCCAAAAGCCTTTCTAATTTCAAGAAAAACCTTTTCTGACAGTAAGAAAAACGTTCTCATTTTGTTTTTCTGAGTGTATTAAACGTGGTTTGAATACATACCCGACCATGTGCTCTGGGCACCAGCATGCCCAGCAAGAAGACGCCGACAACGGAGCCAAAAAAGGTGCTTCCAATGGAGAAGCTGATCTGCAAAATGGAGTTGAACTGCTCCACAAAAAGGCCGCCAAGGACGCAATAGATGCCCGTGAGGAATACGAATAGCTTCATAATGATATTGGCCTTGTGGTCCGTGTGTTTGATATGGGGTTTGATGTAGTCAAAGTAAACGATGCCACTGAGGGCATTAATGCTGGCCGAAAGTGTGCTGAGAGCAGCGCTAAAAACGCAGGAAATAAAAATGCCCGGCAATCCGGTCAAATGACCAACAATATCCTGTACAAAATATGGCACCATTTTATCCAGTTTGCTGACCAGGCCCAGCGTGAGAGGATCGCAATCATGGTAACGAGCATACATCACAATGCCCGTAAGGCAATTGAAACTCATGACGAGCGCGAAACCCAAGCCGAACAACACCAGAGCTCTGTGAATTCAATTGGAATTGGTTTCTCGTAAGATCAAAGATAATGGAGTTGGGATTATGACCTACCTTCGAGCATGTCCCAGTGAGGGAAGTGAAACGATGCGTTGCACACAGCTCTGATTGAGGCCCACATAGCCCGACCAAGTGATGATTGCCGTGCCGAACAAATTCCAGAATGTGTTGCGTGTTTTCAGGTCAAAGGTGTAACTGTAGGAACAAAAAAAAGTGTATTTATATATATATATATATATAGTTACAGGTAGAATCGGAATATAAACACACTAGACGATCTCTCTTAAACAAATGTTACTTATATTTACACAGTTGAGATTAGAAGTCTGAGCTTCTCCAACGCGACGATCTCTATTCAATATTTATATATATCTGGATAGGATTTAAATCAAAATTATTTCGACTTTCAAGTATAACGATTTTCTTAGTTTCAGAGTGATTTTTTAGAGTACAACTTACTCGACGTCGAATCGTCCACCTTCGTCGGCAATGCGTAAGACCTCGGACATGCCACCGACACGATAGGCACCCATAATGCCCACCATGATCACCGAGGTGACCATAACGCCTGCCTGAACCACATCTGTCCAAACAACGGCTTTAATGCCGCCCTAAAAATAAGTAGTGGAAGATATATACAATATATACTAAAACTAGAACAAAATCGACTTACAATCATAGTGTAGAAAACGCAAATGCTGGAAACTATAGCATTGATAATATGCACATTGTAGCCGGTAACTGTGAGAGAGAGAAAAATCAAGATCATTTTTTGCAGTGCATATTAAAGTTCTTCGAGCTAAACTTACCCTGTGCAAAAGCCAATGAGGGTAAAAATATAAAAATCGGCAGCATGAAAAACAAGTTAAGCACAAATGCAAAAGTTTGCAGCTTCCGCGTGGCGGCATTGAAACGCAATTCCAGATACTACAAAATAATAAGCCAAACTAAAATATATACGGAATATATAATTAGATCAGACTTTGCACACCTCGTAACAGTTGGTAATGTTGTTGTTGTAGAAGACGGGTAATATGACATAGTTCAGAATCGGTATAACTAGAATCATGCTGACTATATGAAATGTCCAACTAATGCCAAAGGCGTACATCTCTGCCGGCACTGTCATAATGGAAATGGCTGTCAGTTGACTGGCCACCAGTGAAATGGCAATCGGTATAGTCTTCATCCGTTTGCCACCCATCAAATACTCCTCCGTGGTATCCTCACCCTTGGCAAAAAATCCGAAATAAACACCGATGCCAGCTGAAATGCTGAGCATAAAACAAAACACAATATAATCCGTGGTTTGGAACGTAAACTGCGAGGCGGGCACAGCCGTGTCGTTAAGTAGAGCCGACATTTCCGAGAGATACTATATATATATAGAGGAACCGAGATATATTTCACATGCACTTTGCGGTAAGTAAATCAGAATTGATCTCGTCCCGGCAGATGTGCGGCTTTTTTATATCAAAATTTTCCACTTGAACTTTATCTGTGATATGTTTAAACTTACCTGGATATCGAGTTGATGATATACGTTCTTATCTTAATTATGTCATTATCAATCTGAACAATCTCGTCTGGTCTGATAAGCGCGATGCTGTAACTCATTCATTGTTTTATGTGTCGTTAGACGTCTAAAAATGATATCGGAAGTCACGCTGCAATAAAGAGGCGCCCGATTACAACTATACCTAATCATGAAATAACCTTGCAAAAAATGAGACAAATCTTATCCGGAATCTTGATAGACTTGATATTGTGTGTGACATAACACACACTCACACACACACACACACACACACAAATGCTACTTTATTGTTTTCCGCTCTCATCTCTTCGCATCTCTTGTGGCACTTACCACTTGTACTATTTGGATGTGCTCCCACATGTTACCATATTTGCGATGTTGCCACAGTTGCACGCAACTTGCATTAAATTGTAGACAACTTTGCCTTGTCAAAGAAAAATACTCTACGTTGCTTATAACGTGACCATAGCAACGATATTAATCGACGTAGCGATATTAATCGTTGCCGTTCAAATTCAAACGTATTTCAACAGTAATAAATTAAATTCGACATCGTTGAAGGTAGAAATAATAAAAATAGTCTACAAAATATATATATGCCTCAAAACTAACAGATGGATATATATATCCATACTATAGACAATGTTTACATGGAAAAATGGATTCAATCAAACTCTTACAATCAAATTTTCTACATTCCAAAAGTGTTTTCAATTGAATAAGAAAATATACATTCCAGAAGTATATTACTATATTGATTATATTATATATTCTTTCTGAATTTAATAGCATTTTCTTCAGGTTTTTTCCACCGTAGTTAGCTATATTATCAAGTTATTAACATTAGGAGTAATCTTTTTATACCCACTTTAAAGAAAGTAAAGCCAAGTTTCGAAACTCAAATAAAGGAACTGCGCCTAAGAACAAATTTTCAGAAAACAGTTTCGAAATGAAACATTATTGAAACTTTCAGATTTGTTTTTGATTTATTTTGGGACCATTATCTTCTCCAATGTTTCTAATCCTATCATTTACTAGATTTAAGTCTACAAAATAAAAATCCTTCCTGAATTATTGAAGATCAGCCAGTGACTCATATATATATATATGCATATTTTAAATGCTTTTGTTACAGTGTATTTTACTCATCAGTAATGCCATCCATCGGTGCATTGCACACACATTTCAGTACTTAAGACAAATACTCTCCGCACAGCTCAAAAATGTACAATGATGCTGAAATCTTGATGTGAAGTCATTGCGCTGCTTGTTACGATACACTTAAAAAAAAAAGAAAAGAAAAACGCACAGAAAATAATAAAATCGTCTTAAATTGAAAATTACTGTAATTAAGAAATCAAAATTTCGGTTTTTTTAAATCAAAAATTCGGTTTATTTTTAAATATACTTCCTGAATAATATAGTGAGCTACATCTGACAACATAAGCAAAGCGATTTTCTGAATCTTATGGTATTTTTTCTCCAAGTGTAGCCACAGTTGTTTCTCACCGTATACCATTGGCAATAGTATGTGGTTAATGGTCAGCAGCAGCTGGCTCCGCATTGTGGCCCAATCCCCAAAACCCCAGGTCCAATCTCCTCAGCTGCAACTGACGCAATCGACTCATTAATGAGCGCCTCACTTGAGGCTTGAGATTTGAGTTTTTGAGGCGCATCTCCGTTTTGGCTGATCTTTAATATGTATGAGAGAGCTCTACAAGTCAGCTTGTTTGACTTGTGAAAAAGTGAAAGGATTTTTCAAGTTGAACGTTTGTATGCCACATAAAGTCATGCAACATCAATGAGAATTTGGCGTTGAAGATTTGTTTAATGTCATACGAGCAGATGCACCGCATTTAGAATGTTGCTTTAGCTGATTAGTGGGTCAATTAGCTAATAAGACCAAAATACAGAAGTAATGTAATCAATAAAGAAATACATTACTGTTGAAAATTATGTTAATTTACATTCAATGCAACCGGTGCATCCCTACATATGTTAAGTCCCTCATTAATGAGTACTAATTATGTTAAGCAGCAGAATTATGTTAAGCAACAGAACTTTGTAAAGCAACAGAATTATGTTAAGCAGCAGAGTTATGTTGAGCAACATAATTATGTTTAGCAACATAATAATGTTGAGCAGCACAATTATGTTAAGCAGCACAATTATGTTAAGCAACAGAACTTTGTAAAGCAACAGAATTATGTTAAGCAGCACAATTATGTTAAGCAACAGAACTATGTTAAGCAACTGATTTTAGACCCGAATAAACTTTGCTTGAGTACGCAACGACGATGGTACTTGGGTTTTTATGTTATCCAGGCATTCCCTGACGCGGGGAAACTTCGCTCCAACTTATTACTTCTGTTATTTATTTGGTTTGTTTAAGCTGTAAACATTCATCTGTAGTATTATTCTATTATTTATTGATTTTTTTTAAGTTTAATACTTTTACTTTGAAGTAATATGTAATATTTCGAAATTATTTTTTCCCAGCAAATACTACTTCTATAATAGAAGAAGAATACTTTTTCCAATTGCTTTTTTTGTGGATTTCAATCCATTTCGGTTGTCAAATAAAAAACACAAGTATTTTTTTTAACGGTGACAAAATTTACTATTTTTTTTATTATTTTCATATTTTTTTTGTTGTTTCTTTGTTTGTTTCATAAAAATAAAAACACTTATAAGCTAATAATGCGTTATAACACTGTTTTTTTTTTGTTTTGGGGGGGGGAGGGGGAGGTGTTTTATGTTTTTGTTTCGAAAACTATGTACAAAAAACAAAAACAGTAATTTCAGTTCGAAAAAGTGAGAAGATAGAAGAGGGTCTTTTGAGAAATTACAGTCACTGAGTCTGGAGAGCAGGGGGGCAGAGAGGGTTGGGGTAGATTAGGCTCATGCCACAAGTCACACAAGTCTCGAACTCAGAATTGGGATTTGGGAGCATCCCAAGTTTCAATCCTTTTGATATGGACAAATTCCATCAAAATTCTTGTCTCGATTTCAGTTAATTGTTGTTGTTGTTCTTCTTCTTTTTGTTGTTATCGTCAGTTCAGATTGGTATTTTTTTGTTGTCCTCTTTTTTTTTTTGGCAGCACAAAATTTGTTGGCTTAGAAGGCCGCACCGTAGCTGCCACTGGGCCGCGATGGAGCACCATATGAACCAGATGGGCCACTGGGATAGCCACCGCCTCCACCACCCTGCTGTGTGCTCTGCTGGGCGAATTGTGCTACTTGGATGGCCTGACGCACACCCTCCAAATCGATGCCAACAACGCGTCCACCGCCGCCGCCACCAAAACCAGGCGCACCATAGCTTGACGAGGGTGCACCGTAGCTGGTGGAGGGTCCACTGGGGTAGCCACCGCCGCCTCCACCACCGCCGCCTCCTCCTCCACCGCCGCCCAGTTTGCTCTCCTCATTGAGCAAGATCTGACGCACTTGCTCCAGCAGCTGAGGATCTACATTTTGACCCTCCGACGTCTGGAAGCCCCCGCTGACGGCCTGGAAGCCACCGCCGCCGCCACCGCCACCGCCGAAGCCACCGCCATGGCCGCCGCCACCGCCGAAGCCACCGCCGAAACCACCGCCGCCGCCACCGCCGCTTTGATAATTATAGCCAGATGGTGGCTCAGCTGCGGCCAAAGCAGCCAATGCAAATACCAAGAACTGTATGGAGAAGGGGGGAGAGAGAGTGGGAAGGTGGAGAGAGAGAGAGAGAGAGGGGGTAGAGGGGGTTGTAATCCACTGATTTATCCACTGTAATCCTTGTTGTAGTTTAACTTACCACTGAGAAGGAGTTCATTGCCGTATTTGTGTGTGTGCTTGTGTGTATGTGTGTGGTGTGTGGGGGAAAAGAAGTAATAAAAATTTGAAAAAATATAAGGTAAATAAGATTTAGTTGCTTTCGAGTGGGGAGCCAGCGACTGAATGCATTCCGAAATGCACAACAAGCCCTCTTTATACTCCTCGGCAACACGACGAAAACTATTTCCCTCTCACTCCTCTCCCTCCCTCTCTATCGCTCTTTCTCACTCACTGTTCACTATGGGCAGCGTTTGCAGTGACTGCGTCGGGCTAAACATCATTATTGGCAACTCTTCGTCTTCTTTTCAGCTAAAGCACGATGTCTAGCCTCCCCCCTCTCCCTACCCATACACTTTCCTCATTCGCTGCTAACTATCAGCGTCGTTTACAGCGACTTCGTCGGGTTAAACATCATTATCGTCAAGTCTTCGCCTTCTCTTTATGCTCCTCAGCAACACAACGATGTCTACCCTCCCTCCCTTCCTCAATCATACCTTCCCACTCCTTCCATCCGTCTCTCCCTTCTCACCCACTGTCGGTTTCAATGCCTTCTGCCCGCTGTCTCCCTCTTCAACGACGACAGTTACAGTGACTCCGTCGTGCCAAACATCATTATCGGCAACTCTGTATCTTCTCTTTATGCGCACTAACGTTACCGTTGTACGCTAACGATCATCCGCAGCACTCACACACACACACACACACACACACATACATACGTAAGCATACGCTTAGTTGGTGTTATTGTTGTATTTGTACCTTCATCTTCAGTGAAGACTCGTTTTTGGCGGACGACCTGCGGCCATCGTACAACATCCACAACTCCAATTGCAAGCGTCGCCTCGCGTTTCCCACCATAAAGAAAAAAAATACAAAAAAACGAAGACATATAAGAGTGCTATAGTCGACTACTGTATACCTTGCAGACAGCTGTTAAAAATTCCCTTTTTATCGAAAGTTACTTTTTAATATTTTATTTATTATTTTTCCCTATAATTTACTATAAAGTACTGCTGGAATTCCATGGACAGACGGACATGGCTCGACTATTCATGCTGTTGAAGAAGATATATATAAGTATATAAGGGTTGCTTGCATCCTTCTACTTGTTTCCACATACACATTATACCCTACTTACCCAATGGATAAAAAGACAAAAAACCAAAAATAAATACAAAATCAAAAGAAAAAAAAACTAAGAAAAATAAAAATGTCGCTAACAATTTTAGTTGCATTCGAATAGAAAAAAAATTTCTTTGCCACTTTCCTCGATTCACGTCGTGTTGTGTTTTTTTGTCTTTCGACATTTTCGCGATTGACCAGGAAGTCATTTTGGCCAAACATTCGATTTTCAAACGAGAAGGCAATGGACAAATGTCAGCTGAGCATATATTCAAATACAAACATTGAAGCAAAATTTAAATCTTAATATTTAATATATTTAATATTTCTTCAATTAAGCAGTGTCTTAACTAATTGTGTTGTATTTCGTGTGGCGAACTTAACGAGTTTTTATGGTCCATAAAACAAGCCAAGTGAAGGCGAAAACGAGCGCCACTATTTCGCACCTTGGGCATGGATTACGAAATTCGGTAGCTGGAAAAGAGCTAAAATCACATACCTACATACAGTTTGTTCATAAAGTATTTGGACACAGGAAAATATTTAACTTTTCGCATTTTGCATAATAAATTACAAATTATCGATAGTTCCAAAATCCCAACAGTATCAATCATTTTCGTTTCCACAATTATCCATTTTGAGCATTTTTGTTTTAACGGGAGAAAAGCTGCATTTTTTGGCGTGTCAAAAGACTTGCTTGACAAACTGTAGCAATTTGAGTTTTTTTTACATACATACATATATAATTTCCATGTGGAGCAGTAGGGCGCGCTGTCAGATATATTTCAGAGAGACGTATAATCAAATTTGGCCGATTTCCCAAGGAGTTGCAATTAAGTTCAAATTATTTAAATTCCCATACAACGGCAAAAGGTGCGAGTAAAAGTTGTAATTGTTAAACGAAAGAAGCAACAAAGCACAATAACGATACACATGCACACATACACACACACACATACATATATATAAATACATATGTACGTCTGTCTGTCTGTCCGTCGTAATTCAAGCATTTGTTTCACTTCACGTTCGCACTCCCAATTTGCCTCTTTATGTCTCATTTTTCAGTTTCTTTCACATTGCTTTGGGTCTTCCCTTGGTGACATAACACGCCAGCGGGTGTTGGACAATGACTCATTGTTATTAATATATACGTAAGTCCCTCTCTCTGTACTTACAGTGTGTGCACTGTTGCAGCATTTGGCAGCCACAAGAATAAATATATATTTTATTTTATGAGAATTGCATTAGGTTTGTGCGGACTGATTTAATCTTAATGCCAGGTCGTTGTGCGATTTCATCAAATGCAGCTTTATTTTCTGATTTATTGGCCAGAGTTGCGATAAGCGATAAGCGTATAAGATCAAGCGTGAAGCTTCTTAAGTGGCATATTAATTGCTTAGGATAACAATTGAGTGGAGACCCAAACCACTGAGCATTCAATTCTTTTAGTAGAACTAGAAGCAGAAGTATTGATATCTAAGTGGTTTGCGTCTCCGTTTTTTTCTTATCTATTTAATTATTCCATGTGTATTGTATGTTTGGTGGTTCGTGTCTCCGCTCGCGGTCTAATAGATATTTTATGCAGTCAGTTTTTAGTCGATTTGATTTTAGATATTGCACTTTGTCAGCGCATAGATTACACTTTTAGGTAAAATTAACGAATAATCAACTTAAGAACAACCTAATCATACAGTAACACTTTAGTATTTATTTAGAAAAACCCTTCACCTCTGCTCAATTAATCATTGCGAACAGAACTCTCCATACTCGAATATTCGGATAAACAAATGTGAATAATTAAATTCCTCATTTCTATCAAAAACTATCTTTCATTGATGATTACTTTCTTTTATATATTATATTATATCATGTTATCTGCTGCTAACTTTGGAATAGGTTTGTTGTCGTACTTAAAGTACAGATGGTGGCAAGGTCAAGCTGAAGCTGTCCACAGTTTAAAAAAATCACTTGTTTTCCGCATGATATAGTTTTTTCTTATATATTTAACAGCGTATTCAAATTCAATAAGTTTTATTTACTTTTAAATTTCCAATATTTGTTTATTTACATTAAGAAATGAGTTTCATAAACAATGCATAATGCATCATAATAATAAACCGATTTTTCCTTACCTTTTTGGTGTACGTATTTTTCACAGAGTGGGCTGAGTAGGCGTATACGTAATGTGGCATTATTGATGGTTGTCTGCTGGTGGAGTTGTGCGTATTATGTCAACAGCAAAAAGAAACATGATTTTGAAGTGGTCTCTCGCAAGCAAGCGAGCAAAAGAAACAAAATCGAAAGCAACAAAAAAGTCGAACAACAGCTGAAAATGAAACCGAAGCCCAATCGAAGCTGCCACAATTGTGGTAAATGGGCTTGATTTAAAGTTTTTCGGGGTACATCACTCATCACACAGTTCGACTTTCGCAAAGTGCAACAAGGCTGACTTGGGTTTGGGTTTGGGCTTTGACGCTGGGCAATATTCCGAATTGGAAACCTTCACGCTTCAAAGTGAAGGACTTTTGCGGCTGGCTGCGTGCCGCGTTGCGTGGCGGGCAATGACAACAGCGGCACGATTCCGACCCCAAACACACTCTTGCATCTTGGTGGCAACAAGAGATGAAAGTCAACACTCGACACCAACAGCAGCAGCAACAAGAGGTGCAGAGCGGAAGGCAGCTTCAACTTAACTCGATTCGGACTACAATGACAATGCATTAAATCAGTTTTTATTTTCGCTATACCCTATAAGGCGGGTATTACAATTTTGTGATGAGCTGCGACTTCATAAAGTACTTCATATAGTATGTATATAATATTGATAAGCATCTATGGTTATATCTAAACTATGTCTAAGTACTAAACTATTCTGTTTGCAAGGGTATATAATATTCGGCTTAAGAAACTTGGATGTTCTGACTCGTTTCTTTGTGTCTGGGCCCGTCGCTGTGTCTTAACTTATTTTGATCAGTTAGTGTGTTGTTGCCACAGCTGCTGCTGCTGCTGCTGCCACTGTCACTTTGGCGTTTAATTTGGTTTATTGTGGCCGACTTGGCTCAAGAGATGCCTCGTGAAGGTCTCTCTCTCAATTACAATTTCGTAATTGTCTTCATTTCTGGCTTTTGCATTTTTTCCGTATTTTTGTTTTTTTTCACTTGCAACGTGTAATTGGAGTAGTAGTTATAGGGTCAGGCATCCAATCAGGTGCATATATATATATATATATTATTATTTTTTATTCTAAATTGCTGGCTTTGGGCCAGCAGATTGGCATTGAGTGCCTTTTTAGCTGTTTTTTTAAGCTCCTTTTTAGCTCTTTTTCTGATTTTTTATAGCTCCCTTTATTACTTTTTTAGCTTCTTTTTCACGCTTTTTTGTTAAAGCGTTTTTTTTTATTTTTGAGCATTCGTTTCGCTTGTTTTTTTGCAACTTTAAGTTTTTTTTTTATTTTTTTAATGAAATGCTTTATTGCACGCCACAGAGTGCTTGTGTATGCTGCGTTGTGTTGTGTCTATATCTGGTCAAATCCATCATTAACACGTCCACTAGGTCATCGTAGCCGCGTTATGACTTACATTTGGCTTAAAACCATTTTTGCTGTTGTTGTTTTTGTTTCTGCTATTTTCTCGGCTTAATGGCGGCCTAAGTAGTTGTCCATTAACTATGTGTGCGTGTGCGTGTGCGCGTCTATTTGTGTGCGAGTGTGTGTTGGTGTGTGTGAGTGCGTTGGTAATTGTTATGACACTTTAATTGGGGCAGATGGTGGAAACAATAAAACAAACAAAAACCAAAAAAAAACACATGCAATGAAAACAAAAACAATGTTGGCAACGCTGAGCCAAAGCGCGCTTAAATTTGTCTTAATTAGAAGTCGAACGCATATATTGCATTGCATATGCATATTTGGCAACATCATTTCAAATGTGTGTTGGCAACGCTGAGCCAAAACGCGCTTAAATTTGTCTTTCCTTGCCAATTGATGCATCGAATTGATAAAGCTTTTTTTGCAAAATATATTTTTGGGACGACGCCCACGTCAATCAAAGATCAAGTCAAATTTAATGCTTTTTGATTATTATTATTATTATTATTGTTGATGTACTGCAAGGTTTAGCTAATGAAGTTATTTGTTGCTCATTAATCGAGCCACAATTATAAGGCGAACGCATATATTGAGGCATATGCATATTTGGCAACACCATTTCAAATGTGTGTTTTTTACGATTTCCCATCAAATTTAATTTCATGGCTTATGACGAAATTTTCAAGCGCAGCCAGCTTAATGTTGCCAGATCGCTGAAGTTACAAATCTGGCAATGAAATGGCCATTGCAATTATTTGCTCATTTTCAACCTTTTATACGATAATGACAGCCTAATGCACTCATGCAATAATTTACAATGCTGCCAGATCTTCGAAGTAACAAATGTATGCACTTTGTGAACGGTTTTTTTTACGGTTATTACAAATAAATAACGTATTTTTTATTTACATTAGCTCCATTCAATTATCTTTAAATAAAATGGCACAGCTGATAAGCTGCAGACTAATTTACTGCAGCTCACAAAAAATCACAGAAAAAACTATTTATTCAAGCGCTTAAATGGAAACAACAAATAATATGTGACAAATGCCAAGAATATCGCAAGATGTAATTGCCGCTGATGAAGATGAATGCGCTGAAAATTGCAGACGCTCGATTACATAAGGCGCCAACGCAGAAGAGACAACCCCCTTCCCCCCTGTGTGGCAGCAGTGTGTGTTGCAGTAGCAACAACCTCGACAAACGTCTTCCTCAAAAAGAGACAAGAAAACAAGTTTTTATTCATCGCTCTTTATGTAAGTCAAGCGTGGCAACTGGCAACTGGCAACTGGCAACCGGCAACTGCAGGCAGATGAGTTGTTTGTCTGTTTGTTGTTTTTGTTGTCCATGTTGCAGTCAGTTTGCAACCAGCAGCAACAAGAAACATTGATGCCAAGGGGGAAGGTAGGTGGGTGGGTCGGTGGCTGGTTCAACCTGTGGCAAGTGAAATTGCATATGCAATGCAAACCAAAACTAGGCAAAAAAATAAACATAGAGAAAAAAGGAAAGAGGTCTCTAGGCGGGGATGTGCGACTAGGAAATACTCTGCAAAAAGAAACTTTATTTCCTGTAGAAGAGCAATACATTTAAAGAGTTCTCTAGGACATAAAAATATTCCAATTATCACTCAAAATAATTGAAAAACGTGGTTTATTCAGATAAAGAGAACGAAGGGAAAGCTAAACATTCTTCACCTTAATTTACGGATTAACATCTAGATTAACAATCCATCAAACCTCTAGATTAATAATCCATTTAATTTAGGCCATAAAGATGGTTAGACACAACCTAAGAAAGATATGAGCATATGAAAATGAAATTTACTTAAAATTTTATAATTGAATATAATTTTATTTATATATTTTTACTAACATATTTCTATAATAACTGAGAAATATGCAATATGCAACCTCGCCTATACATTTTAAATGTGTACAGGGTATATACCCAAAAAAAATAAAAATAATAATGCTGTGAAAATCAAAGGTGCATAGAAATGCTGAAATTGTTTGGGAAATTGCCGCGACACGTTTTGCCATGTCTGCGACTGTATCTTTGGCTATTTGGCTATTTGACTGGAACCGGCCTTTGTCAGTCGCTCTGTCCGTCTGTCTGTGTGCTTGTCTGGTATTCCAGCGGCAAGACATGTCCATCGGTTGGGGGTTCTGCTCACTGTGTGCAAACTTTAGCCTTTGGATGCCAACATATTTACTCAGCTCAGCTTATGCAAAGCAAAGCACAGCACAGCATGGCAGATGTTTCGCACTTGCGCAATAATCAGGCAGGCAAGCAGCTAGTGTGCATAGCCATATGGACAAAATGTGGAGATTCTCAAGGCGTCGCAAAAAAGTAAAAGTTAAAAACGGGTTAAAACACACAACTAAAACCAATAATTGGCCAGAGACACCCTGCCGGGCGCAGCAGGCATCTCTTAATACTCAACTCGTGATTAGAAGCGTCGTTTTACATTGCTTTAATTATAGCTAAATTTGACCAGCTCATTCGATAATCACAGCCTAAGGCAGCAGACCTTTTAGCAAATGTCTGTCTAAAGTAAAATAATTCCAAATTCAACTTTTCCTTTAATGGGTCAAAATTTTCTATTTACATGTGCAAAAATTTTAATTCAAATTTAAATTCGATAAGTCGAGTATTTCATCGATTACTAATCGTTTTTACTGCGCTGCATACTCTTAGGCGAGTCAAGTAGTGAAAATAATAGCGCGCGCTCAGGTGCTGCAAAATACCCCTCAAATTTGTTTTTTGCACGTAATAAATAAGCATACACATCTTAACTGCCTTATATTTTTAAATTCAAGTGCATACAATTACCAAGCGCAGTAGCCCATCTTATTCGATCAAACTAAATCGAAATGCCAGCCGAAAAAAACCAATTTGATTGAGTACTTAGTCATTCCAATGCTACACACACTCTGGTCATATTGAATTTGGCCGAACAGCTGATTGTGCGGTGCACGACAAACCTGTGAATGGTCGGACGCCATTACGTTACGTGCTGACGACTTCGTGTACGTGTACAATAAAAAACAGGCGAAAAAAGAACGAAACGAACACATATATATGTATATATATATATATATATATATTTATTTATATATATATGTAAGATACACAGGGCGAGAATTGTAAAAAAAAAATAAATACCCGTGTCGATGTCGCTACGTGAATAGGTCAAACAAGGCAATCCACAAAAAAAAAACCAAAATACAAAACAAAAACAAAAACTGGACGCAAGAGGGTTATAAAAAGAAGAACTCAAGATTAATATATTTCTGGAGTCGATCAGCCAATTGGCTGGCAGTGCTTCCAACAATATGCAGCTGGTAATTTCGACAGTTTGCCTGGCGCTAACCAGCGCCGTAATTGGCAACGCCTATCTGCAAAAGCAACAATTCTATCCAGCCGTCGTCTACATCACCAAATCCAATGCATCCATGGCAGTAAGCTTAACCAAAAAAATACAAATATTGCACTCAAAATGTAATTGCATTCTTCTAGGTAATCTACATACAATTCTTTGTGATAGTCTTCATGTTTGGCAAACTATTGCGCAAGGTATTTCATTTACAGTGAAGTTGTGGAAACTTATCTTTCATTTCTACAGATTATTAACTGTATTTGTATTTACAGATATTTTTGGGCACGCTGCGCGCCGCTGAATTCGAGCATTTGCTGGAACGTTTCTGGTATGCTTTGACGGAGACGTGTCTGGCATTTACCGTATTCCGCGATGACTTCAATCCGCGATTCGTTGCACTCTTCACCGTGCTGCTATTCCTCAAATCATTCCATTGGCTCGCCGAGGAACGCGTCGACTTTGTAAGTGGCTCAACAGCTAGGAATCATCTTTATAGCTCTGTTCCTACATATTATCTGTGTGGAACATTCCGCTTTTTATTTATATATTTACTATTTTTATTCATTTCAGATGAATATTACATTTAATTTTTATTATCTATGATATATGATTCATCAGTTAATATTTATATATGCGTCTTGTTAGAGGATATAACTTTTATATCAATCATCTCATAGGTGACATCAGTATTGAGGTGCTTAATGCACTGTTAGGCCTTCTCAGCCTTCAGAGCTCTCCCCCATCAATCCTACCAAGCGTCTTCTTCGGCTTCAGACTGAATGCTCCGAGCTTAAAAAATGCTTCCCCCAATGGATACAAAATCTTTTTCCAGCAGTCTGCTCTGATCTGAATCTTCTTTGTCATTATCAGACATTGAGGTTGGTTCGCTGCGGACTATATATAGTTTAGTTAGATGACTTCCTAGTTTGAAGTGTCCTGTCCAGGGATCGTTGCAAGTGTTTCCTTCCCATTCTTCTTCTTCTTCAATAGTTATAACATTCACAAAGGTCAGCCATTCTGCTCGCAGCATTATCTTATCTATGCCATAAAAATCATCTACACTCAACAAAAATAGTAACTAATTTTCAGGGTGGCCGAGTTCCTCTTTTAACTTGTTTGTTTGCTGTTTTCTGCAGAAGAATTCTTCTGTTAACTTTTTGTTACTTTTGTCCTTATTGAATATTTGCATTTTCAACATTCTTAATAGTTTCTAAATTTATTATTTTTTAACTTAAAAAACTTTCTGAAAACAAGAAAACATTTTTATTTTTTAGAGTGTGTGATATGGCATTCCACAGATACATTTATGGCAGGCAGTAAATATGTATATATATATATATTATATAGTGTTAGCTTGGTTGCATACAACAACTTCCATATATTGGCTCATACTTGATTTAGCTCCTATATATATAGCTGCTCGTAGCCATATCTTATCTGCCTCTTGGAGGCAAGTTTATCTACATTGCTTTCCTTCTGCTCTGCATGCTGGATTAATCAATGTCTTCTGTTTTGCGCAGATGGAGCGTTCTCCTGTGCTTGGCTGGCTGTTTCACATCCGCGTCGGCAGTCTGCTGACCATGCTGGGCATCCTCGACTATGTGCTCCTCATGCACGCCTACAATTCGACGCTGGTGCGTGGTCCGACCGTGCAGTTGGTGTTTGGCTTTGAGTATGCGATTCTGTTGACTGTGATTGCGAGCACAACCATTAAATATGTGCTGCATGCGGCCGAGATGCGAACGGACACGCCGTGGGAGAACAAAGCCGTATTCCTGCTCTACACGGAGTTGGTAATTGGGCTGATTAAGGTCGTGTTGTATCTGCTGTTTGTTGTGATTATGGCCAAGATTTATGCGCTGCCCATGTTCGTCTTCCGACCCATGTTCTTCACAATCCGCAACTTCCGCAAGGCGCTCAACGATGTGATCATGTCGCGACGCGCCATCCGCAATATGAACACCTTGTATCCGGATGCAACGCCGGAGGAGTTGCGGCAATCTGATAATATTTGCATCATTTGCCGCGAGGATATGGTCAATCATTCGAAAAAGCTGCCCTGCGGGCACATCTTCCATACGACGTGTCTGCGCTCTTGGTTCCAGCGCCAGCAGACGTGTCCCACATGTCGCCTGAATATCCTGCGCACGCCTGCCATCAATTCGATGGCCATGCCGCGTGCGGATGACGCAGCGAATCCGGGTGGAGCCGGAGTGGGCGCAGTGCCAGCAGGAGCAGCTGTACCTGGAGCAGCTGGAGTAGCACCTGGAGCAGCTGCACCCGGAGCAGCGCCTGGTGAAGCTGTGGCAACTGCAGCGGGCGCAACTGGAGCAGCTACAGCGCCTGGCTTGGATCCACATCTGGCGCGTCCGAATGGCGCCGTTGCACGCAATGCTGGACTTCCCAATTTTGCGGACATCTTCGGCGATGCCAGTAATTACTCTTCCGCTACTCAGCTGGCTTAGCCAGTAATGTATATTCCTCACATATTTGATGTCTTTTTCCACTTTGCAGCTGGCTTATCCAATCTGGCTGGGTTGCCTCCGCCGCCGCCAATGCTATCACCATTTATGATGCAATCCCCATTTGGTTATTTTACGCCTCCAGTGGTGCCGCCACCACCCATGCCACTGGATCTGACCAGGTTCAATGAGGAGGAACTGCTCGCTATGGAGGGCAATCTGCGACAGCATATTGAGGAACGCTTAAAGGTAGCTATCATTTACCCTAACTATATGCAATTTTGGCAAATATTAATCCAATTTTGTTTTATATTCTCAGATGCTGCGCAATATATCGCTAATGGTGGACTCGGCCAATCTGCTGATGCAGCAATATCAGCTGCTGGTGGCCAGATTGCCTCCGCCAGCAACAACAACAGCTCTTTCATCATCAGCAGCAGCAGCAGTTGCAACAGCAGTTCCAGTGAATTCCAATCTAAATCCTGTCTATGATGAGCCAAGCACATCGAGAGCAGCTGCAGCAAAAGTGGAGCAGACGGCGCATCATCAGCTCAGTGCTGCTGCTCCAGCTCCGAGTGGTGTTGTCTCGGAGCAAGTTACTATTGAGGATCTGGGCGCTGAGGATGATGATGAAGTGGATGTGGATGTGGATGTTATGGCATCCACAGAAGACAACTGCGTCAATGTGGACAACGAGGAGAGCACGGAGCTGAGTGAGTTGCGAAAGAGACGCTTGAAATTTCTCGAGGAGCGCAACAGTTCACCAACAACAACAACAACAACCACAACAACAACAACAACAACTACGAGTAGCGATACAACAGATTATAATTTGTGGAACTGAATTGAAAAGAATAGCAAAAGAAAATAAAAAGCTGCCCAGCTCATCTTCATCCGCATCCGCATCCGCATCCTCCCCAGCAATGTGTATTCTATGAATGGATATTGATTTAAGCTACTAAAATAATATCCTAGCTATGTATGATATATGATCATGATTATATATCTGCATATACATATAGAGAGAGACAGAGAGAGAGAGGGCGTGTGGCGTGCGAAAATTCAATATATATATATACCCAATCTCAAGTTATATATATATTGTGTAAAAATTAATTTAGATATGGGGATAAACTGAAAGATTTATATTTAAAATATTATTATATGTGTATAATTAATGTGAAATATAATTAAAACGAAAAACAGACGATGACGACATTGATTGATGGAGTTTGATTACAGATATATATAAATATAGATATATATATATATGGTGGTAAATAATTTAAACATATATATTATGATTATTATTATTATTACTGCGACTACACATAGATAACAACTGTGAAACGCCGAGCGCCGCGTGCATGAAAGATCTGCATCTGCACATTGCCGGATCAAATGCGCGACTCTATCTCACGGAACTCGGCCGGATCGGTGAAGCGTACAGTCAGTATATAGAAGAGCGACGGAAATGGCACCAAACACAGCAACGCGTAATGATAATTCAACGAGCAGATGCCAAAGGCCAGCAGCAGCCAGTGAACAGCTAAAAAATTGTTGCAATTATTGATCCGCAATATATATTCGAATATATATATATATATAATTCTTGATGTAACTTACAAATGATGACCACATTCTTGACATCCCACACGGAGGAGAGAAGCAGCGCCTTTTGAGTCTGATCCAGCTTCAGGGAGTAGTGTATTGCATTGGCCACCATCGACATGGCAATGCTCAAATATGGGAATGAATAATCTGAAAAAAATATATTCATTAATTTAACTGCGCTCGGATAAAATATTGATTACAATCGGGAATAAATATATGATTGTTTTCCAAGTGTAATTGACTCACAAATGAGGCCGCAGCAGGTGCCGTGAATCAAGGTGAGCAGTGGCAGAAAGTAGAGAGCGGAATACATCGGCGCCTTGCCGCGCACATCCAGCATGGAGCTGATCACGGGACGAATAATGAACATGTTGAGCAGACACAAAAAGTAATAAACCAAGACAATTGTCTGACTGCAAAAAAGGTATATAAATAAATGTGCCAAATTATGTATAAATATTATTTACACACAGCGGATAGACGGCTTCCTGGGTGCAATGATATACGGATTCATAGTTGGGATTGGGATTGTAGAAGAGTGTGTACCAGTCGGTCAGCTTGCGCACCTCGCAGGCAAACAGGCGCAGCTCCCACAGCGGTTCCATGAAAAGCGTTGCCAAAATTGCAGCCATGGCAACTTCAACAAATGCGCTCGCTGTCAAAATTAATTGTTTGCGCGAAAATTTGCGATCCTTGGCATCCATGTCGATGAAGAAACAGTGCATCATCAGTGGCAGCATTGTCATGAATCCCAAATATAGCCACGAATAAGTGCTCAACTCATCCCGACATGGCATGCAAGCAAAACTCGCATTCACCTGAAAGAAAAACATTTAAATTTCAAATAAAACAAGTTGGGAATAAATTTCGAAATTACCCGTGATCCTCGTGGGCAAACGCCGCAGCTGCTCCAGCTGCCATTTTCGTGCAGCGATCGTCCACAGTAAATGCCGGGGCAGCGATCCAAATAATTGTACATATTTTTATGCCACAGTGCTATTTATTTATTTATTTATTGTTGTTATTGTTCTCTGGCCACAATCTCAATCACCGCAAATGCTTAACCAACACTAATATGCTACAGCTCTGGGCACCCCGAAAACTTTAACATTTGCTGTAATTTATCAAAAGCGCGAACTTATTGTGGTTGTTGTTTGGCAATTTAAATTAAAATTTTATTTGCTTAAAAGTAAAAAAAACAAAATCGTATCAGCTTAACAGTCCCACTCTTATGATTATATTATGTCAGTTAACAGAGTCCCAACAAAGGAATAACGAACAGCTGTGACTTAACATTAACTATTGACTATTTCGTGCATAACAATCAGATCGGAAGAGCAGAACTATTGTTCTACACACCCCCATCCCTATGACCATAATCGCCATTCAAGTAAAAACACCTTATCTACATATGGCATCGATAAGCTAAACGAATAACAAACACGATAGAAAGTGGTGGTCGTACGATAGTTGCCAGGGGTGCAAGGTGTTTTTCTGTGTGATATCGATATTAAATTTAGGCAGGTCGTTCATCGGCCGGCTACCAAATTCTGTCGGTCGTCACAAGTTGAAATATTAATTAACACCAATATTAGTATTGGAAGTCGCGAAGGAAATCAAAAAAAAATAAGAAAAACATAACTCTGTACTAACTGAATAGGCAATACGCCAATAATCCAACAACAAGAACAACAACAACAATTGCAAATATTGACCACCACCAACGGAGACGCCATTTTGGCTATCGGCCGGCTGATTTGTGAAGCTTAGGAGAGCCAGCCAGCAAAAATAAAAAATTGCAAGAAAGAAATATATAAATATATATACATAATTAGTTTAAAAATTTTGTGCTACGACAACAACTACAACTATGATACGCCCTTAACGTGTGTGAGTGCAACAATGTAAATTAATGCGTAAATTAATAAAAAAAACGCAGTGTTTTTAGGGCGGATGCACAAAATGGTGAGCTGTGCAAAACCAAAGCGATTTGTGTGCGTGTGTGTGTATAGCTGCGCGTATACACATGTGTGCGCGTCTGTGTGTATTGGATGTGAAAAATTTAGCCAGAAAAAGAATAGAAAACTTCAAAATGTTCTCTCAAAATGCAAATAACATCTAAAATGTTAACATAAAATACATATTTCAACATTTACTACAATCTTTCGTTATTCTGATTACACACATTGAAATTTTGACCGCAGTCATCGCTGCACTTGCCCTGCCCCCACCCTCCTTTCCACCCCACAAACTGCGCTGCAAAGTTTATGTACAAACACATATACATATACATATGAACATATACATATACAGTGTTGACAACGAACAATATTCGTCGCCTTTTTTATTTGCACGTCAGTGTTGCCCGTTTATTTAAAATAAGACCTAAAAAAAGGAACGAACGAAGAAGAACAAGTGCGAAAAAAGGAGCAGGCATAATAAGGATAAGAATAAGTGTTTTTTTACTTTTTGCTTTTTGCCCGGCGTGATGTAATTTTTATTTCTTTTTCGGCTATAAGCAAAAATCTTCTTTGTTTGTCTTTAAAAAAAAAAAACAAAATAAATAAATATAAGCATGTGAAAAAGAACAACGTAAAACGATAACAACAACGACAACAACATTAAATTAAATTCACGGGAGAGGCGTGTATATGTATATGTATCTGTGTGTGAGTATGTGCTCACACATACATTTAACAGCGGCTCCTCAGCGCCTGCCTTTGCCCCCCCCCCCTCCACCCCCTCTTCTATTAAGTAATATTGATTTTTCATATTCTCAACACTGCTCGCGTCGCTCTTTTTTTTTTCGTTAGCTATGCGTGCGCCTCTGTGTGTGTGTGTGCGTATGTGTGTGTGTGCTTATGTGTGTGTATTTTTTCGGTCTCCTTTTCTCGTGTATTCATTTTGCCATTTCTTTTCTCTCTTTCGTTGCAGTTTATAGATTTTTGCAATTGTGTCCCGTTGAGGAGAAGTAATGTAAACTAAATGCAGGGCGCCGCTAACAGCAGAGCAACAGCAGCAAAAACAAAATTAACAGCAGCAAGAACTAATTTTTGTTGGAATAACATTCATCGTTTCCAGTGAGAAACAAATCAAAAGGAAAAGGTAACCAACACACACACAGACAGAGAGAGGTCGACACAAGAAGAAGAGGAGGAAGGAGACGACCAACAGTGCCTCAAATGTACATTTGGCTACACAATCAAACATAATTAAATCATTTAACAACATTAACAACAACAGCAACGGTGGAAACAGAACAAGAAGAAGTGCATCTCTGCTCTCTTTGTTTCTCTCTCTCCTAGGACTGCCATAGCCAATAGTCAAAATAGTGAAAAGCCAAAGCCGCCCAGCGTAGACACTTTCTATTCAATTACTGTTAAAACGCAAACAGCTGATAAGACAACAAGCAGAGAAGACGAAACAATAACGGCGCTTCGGATTTCTGAGTTGAACGCTGGTGCTGCAGCCAAGGGGCGCAACCACAACAACAACAATGACATTCGATACGCGCCGGGCACAGGGCAACACAGGCACAGGCCAAGCCACAACCAACAACAGCAGCAGCAATAACAGTAATAATCCAGCTGCAACAACGGGCATAACGAGCACAGCTCAGACGGGAACAGGAACAGTCACGGGATCGGTCACTGTGCCAGCAACAGCAGTCACAATAACAACTACATCAACAACAACAGCAGCAATAACCACAGCAACAACAACGAACATGATGTCCACTGGCATTGGTGGCGACTCCAACAATAGCTCCACCAACAGTCAGGAGCACATCCAAGCTGCGGAGGCGACAACAGCAACAGCTGCAGCAATCGTGGAAAGCAGCGAGACGATTGTGTAAGTATTCAATATTATTATTATTATCAATGCAAATTGCTGCTCCGAATTGAAAACATGTTTTCCTGGGGGAAACTCACCTTATTTTGAGCTATTTCGAATATTTCCAAAATTAGAAAATGGTGAAATCGATTCAAATTAATGCTTCTGTTCTCTAAATTGTTCCAACCAAGAAGTGCAATTGACATATATATATAAAATTTATATAAAATTAAATTAAATTTATTAAGTGAAAAATTAAATTTTAGTTTTTATGATTTAGATTAATTGAAACTTCAAAATCAGTGCAGCCTCTGCTGAATAGCTACAGCTTTTGGAATATTTGTAATAGTGATAACCTTAAACCTTGAACTATTTTTAAAGTTATTTATTTATATTTAAGCTCCAACACTTTCAATGTGATCTACAGACGTAGATTCGATGTCAGATATGATATCAGAACTACCCGAAGTTAGTAGCGTCGCTTTCAATGCATTCAATTTATCAATTTAAATTGATTGTTGACGAAATTTGTCTATATTATATGATAGACTACAGAAATCATAAGATCGATAACAAAGTACATATTATATATATGTTTATTATATATTTATATAATAATATGAATAAGAACTAGCAATAATAGCATTATATTTGTCTTGCGACTAAGTATTGTCGCAATGAGCCCATTTAATTGTGATTCGATTCGAAGTTTGTTGGCTTTATCCTTATACAGTTATTTATTGCCAATTGTTTATTGTTTTAGCCATTAAAGTATTGCTTGAAGTCAATTCTATTAGTGCCCTTTTGGGGATAATAATTAAAGTTTGTTTCCCTTGAGTCACAGAGAGTAATTCAAATCACGAGTTTTCTTTTTCACGCACATAGTGTGAGTGTGTGTGAGTGTGTGTGTGTGTGTGTTGTGAGAGTTTGTGTTTGTGTTAGTAGGTGATGTGCAATCTAAATAATAATTATAAACACGAACACCGACGATAATAAAAACAAAAGAAAAAAAAGCTAGCAGAATTCTCGCTTATCTACTTACGTTAAGCAAGTGTGTGGATCACGCACACTCGCACACCCCAAAAATACACTCGGAAAAAACCCAACCCCTAATAAGAAAACCACAAACTTCAATTTTAGTTCAATATTTCATTTAAACAAAAACAGTCGACAACAAATTATGAAAACTAAACAAAAAATTTGAATTGAAAAATGCAATACAAAATTTAATATTTAAATTTAAATGATATAAAGCAAAATAAAACATTTGTTGCAAACACAATCAGACCAATTTAGAAATTTGTATATATATATTTTTGTTTATACGTTTTGTCTTGTGTATAGGTCACCGGAAAAGCTGATAGCGTCATTTCCAACGACAAAACTGCGCTCGCTAACTCAGAAGATATCGAATCCGCGCTGGGTGGTGCCCGTGCTGCCCGAACAGGAGCTGGAGGTGCTGCTAAATGCCGCCATCGAATTGGCCCAAGCAGGTAATTAAATTACCTTATTGATTGTGCATCAACTATATAAATAATGAAACTCACCACGTCTTTCAGGTGCCGATCATGACTGTGAGCCATGCGTGGAATTTTACCGCAATGGTTTGACGACATCGTTTGCCAAAATCCTCACCGATGAGGCGGTCAATTCGTGGAAATATAATATCCATCATTGCATTTTGGTGTCGTGCGGCAAATTGTTGCATCTGATTGCGATACACATGCAACGGGATAATCCCTATTTGCTTGATCTGCTGGCGATTGTCTTCGATCCGGACAATAAGTTCAATACGTTTAATGGCGCCCGTCAGCCGGAATGTTTTGCGGCGCCCGAATGCATTTGGGGTGTGCTCGATAGCAATAAGATGTTTGCCAAATCGCCGGCAGAACCAAAACCGCCGCGTGGCTGGCTCGTCGATCTCATTAATCGCTTCGGACAGTTGGGCGGCTTCGACAATCTACTCGAGCGTTTCAATAGCGGATTGGAGTTGCTAAGGCGCAATCAATCCTCAGCCACAAATAAGGTGAAGGTGGAGACGGAGATTACCGGTGGACAGGATAATCGTTTAACGTTGGCGTTGATACACAGCCTGCTGCGTCCATTTGGTCAGTGCTATGAACTCTTAACGCCAGCTACGATTGCCAAGTACTTTATGCCCACTTGGAATGTGGTCTTGGATCTGCTCGACAGTTTCACGGATGAGGAGCTGAAGCGGGAGGTGAAACCCGAGGGACGCAACGATTATATCAATGGTATTGTAAAGTCGGCCCGCTTCCTCGCCAGCCGTTTGTCCGGCCAAGAGGAATTGATACGTGATCTGGAAATGTTTCGACTGAAGATGATATTGCGTCTGCTGCAAGTGTCCAGTTTCAATGGCAAAATGAATGCTCTGAATGAGATTAATAAAGTGCTTTCCTCCGTCTCTTACTATTCGCATCGATCGCAACCGGTGCCTCACAATCTGCCTGAGGATGAAGTGGATTGGTTGACAGCGGATCGCATGGCCCAATGGATCAAGTCATCCGATGTGTTGGGAATTGTGCTTAAGGACTCACTGCATCAGCCCCAGTATGTGGAGAAGTTGGAGAAGATTATACGTTTCCTGATCAAGGAGCAGGCGCTAACGCTCGACGATTTGGATGCGGTGTGGCGTGCACAGGCGGGCAAACATGAGGCAATCGTTAAGAATATGCACGATCTGTTGGCCAAGTTGGCCTGGGATTTTACGCCCGAACAGCTCGACCATCTCTTCGAGGCATTTCAGGTGAGACGAGGAATGCAATTTGATCTCTATTATCATTATTAATCCCTTTTCCAAAATGCAGGCCAGCATGACGACGGCGAATAAGCGTCAGCGGGAGCGTTTGCTGGAGCTAATACGTCGTCTTGCAGAGGACGATAAGAATGGCGTGATGGCGCAGAAGGTGCTGAAGCTCTTTTGGACGCTTGCCCACTCGCAGGAGGTGCCGCCCGAGGTGCTCGATCAGGCGTTGGGCGCCCATGTCAAAATACTCGACTACAGTTGTTCGCAGGAGCGAGATGCCCAGAAGACCATTTGGTTGGACAAGTGCGTCGGTGAACTGAAATCCGGAGATTCTTGGGTTTTGCCCGCTTTGCGTTTAATTCGCGATATTTGTTGTTTGTACGATACGACACCGAATCATGCGCCACGCACTCAGACGGGCATCAATCGTCTCCAGGTCATTGAGCGACTTCAAAATGATTATTCGTTGGTGATCCTCGTCACAAATAGTTTGACGGCGTATATGGAAAAGGTACGCGCCTTGGTCAACGAGACGCCCACTTTGGATGCGGCGACAATTCTGATCGATGGCCGTTTTCCGCATCATGCACAGATTGCCGAACGTTTGGAGTTCCTGAAATTTCTGCTAAAGGATGGTCAGCTCTGGCTCTGTGCCGATCAGGTGCGTTATCCTCTTTACTTATTTATTATTATTTCTAACGTATTTGTTTCAGGCGAAACAAATCTGGCATTGTTTGGCTGTGAATGCCGTTTTTACGGCAGATCGCGAGGAATGTTTCCGCTGGTTCGGCAAACTGATGGGCGAGGAACCGGATCTTGATCCCGGCATCAATAAGGATTTCTTTGAGAATAACATCCTCCAATTGGATCCACATTTGCTCACCGAGAGTGGCATCAAGTGTTTTGAGCGTTTCTTTAAGGCTGTCAATTCAAAGGAGGACAAACTGAAGGCCATTCATCGTGGCTATATATTGGATAATGAGGATTTGATTGGGAAGGATTATTTGTGGCGTGTCATAACCACCGGTGGCGAAGAGATTGCAAATAAGGCCATTGATCTGCTCAAAGAGGTTTCCACGGCATTGGGGCCACGCTTGCAGGAGCATATAACCGAATTCCATGAGATGTTCATTGGCGAATGTTGTTCCCGCTTGCGCACCCATTATAGCAATATCCTGATCTTGGGCAAAACAATGCTGGTCGAGGATAATGCCGAGAATAATGCGGCTAATGATGAGTCTAAGGATAGTAAAATGCGTTACATTGAGGCGGAGAAAATGTGTCGCATTCTCAAGGTGCTGCAGGAATACATCAAGGAGTGTGATCGTTCCTTTAGCGGTGATCGCATCCATTTACCCTTGAGTCGAGTAACGCGTGGCAAGAACACTAGTCTCTACATACGTTTCCAGACGCCTGGACGACCCATCGATGACCTCGAGATTGTGACGCATAGCAATGAAACAATGGCGGCGTTCAAGCGTAATCTTCTCAAGCGCATCAAGGGCAACAACAGTTCCTCCTCATCGACGACCAACTCCAATGCGACGACCAACATCAAAGTGGATCTCTTCTATACGAATGGTGAACTCATCGAAATCACCGATGAAATAAATCCACTCTATCAATACACCATACGGGACAAGATGATATTGACGGCGAAGTTGACACCAGTGGGCATTGGCCTCGCCAGCAGTCCCGATTCCTCGAGTGATTCGAGCACTGGTTCTCCACCCAGACCCTGTCCGGATATGCAACGTGTCGAATCGGAGTCGACGCTGCCCGGTGTGATTATCTCCCAGAACTATCAGTACACCGAATTCTTTCTCAAACTCTATCAGCTGGGCAGTGATTTGGAGCATGGTCGTCTGCGAGATAGCGCCAAGGTGCTGTTGCATCTTTTGCCCTGCGATCGTCATACGATGCGACAGTTGCAACTTATGTGTCGTGTGCCCAAGTCGACCGCCAGCACGGGCGATGGACCCAAGGAGCCGGAGGATGTCGGCGGTGATGCTGCTCTCAACGCTGATGATTGTACGCCGGAGCAAATGTTTCTTCACCCGGCGCCGGCCCAGGTGCTCTACAATTTGAGTGTGCTCCATGGCCTGCTAATACCCGCTTTGGATCCCCTCGGGGAGGCAGCACTCCAAGTGCAATCTTCGTGGATGCACTCGGGCTGTGCGCACTTTGTGCTTGAATTGCTGACGAAAAACAATTTTCTGCCCAATGCCGATATGCATACGAAGCGTGCCTCGTTCCAGGGTGTGCTGCGACTGGCCAAACTATTCCTGTACATTGTGGGCAGTGTGTTGTCGCGTGTAGGCGATGAGCCCATGATTTGTGACTATGATAATGGTGCCCGGTCTCAGGTGGATATACTCAAACAGAACTTTTCCACAATGCCGAATAATGCGCAGGGTACGTTGCGTGCTATTTCCGCTAAGCTGGCGGAGATCCTCGCCACCGAGATGCTCTCCGCGAGTCACGAGGGTGAACGTTGTCGTGCCTTGTTTAGTTCAACGTTGCAATGGTCATGTCCAGATATTAGCACCATTAAAGCGGTCGTCCAATTGGCCTGGGCCTCATCGTGTGGCAACTTGCAGGCGCTGGGCAGCTGCAGCAATAATAGCAACAAAAACGCAGATTTCGAGGATGATGCCATTGTGCCAGATGGTCAGGATTTTAGCATGTGCAAGGAAGCACTCGAAGTGATGACCATTTCCTTCATACTCAATCCCAGTGCAAATGAGGCGCTGAGCAACGATGCCAACTGGCCCAAGTTTATTACATCCATTGTGCTGAAGAATCCGATGCGACATGTGCGGCAAGTTGCCTCCGAACAATTGTTTTTGGCCTCCACCTATTGTGCCGGGGATCGTCGTCCCTTTGTCTATATGGTCAATTTGTTGGTGAGTGCGTTGAAAACATTGGTGCCACAATATGAGGCAACGTGTGCGGAATTCTTTTCGGTGCTGTGTCGCACTTTGTCCTACGGCTGCATCTACAATTGGCCACTGCAAATTGGTGAACATTTGCTCGGTGATGAGATCAAATGGTTGCGTAAAATACGCGAGAATGTCAAAATCACTGGAGATACTCAGGTCCACGAGGAGTTGCTTGAGGGTCACCTTTGTTTGGCCAAAGAGCTGATGTTCTTCCTCATGCCCGATTCGAAGGCACAGTTAAATGAACTCATCCATGAGCTCATCGATGACTTTCTGTTTACGGCCTCGCGCGAATATCTGCATTTACGCAAGCACGGCAGTCTGCGAATGGACACCGTGCCACCTCCCGTCTGCCGCAGTCCGCATACAATTGCGGCCGCTTGTGATCTCCTCATCGCTCTGTGCCAGCTCTGTGTTCCTAATATGAAGCTACTCACCAACACACTCATCGATTTCGTTTGCACGGGTAAGTCCCACATAATAATACTAATAATACTTAAACAAATTGCATAAGATGGAGAGGGGGAAGACCTCATTAATATTTATTCGTGTTCAGTCTGAAGAGTGCTCCATCGTTATATATCCGTCTTTCTGCTTGACTGCATCAAGCAACGCACTAGACCCATTGGAAGTAAAAAAAACGAAGGTTATCATGAAGTATCAACAACCGAGTTGATTTAGCAAGCTGATCTCAGAGACGATAAGAGCTAGAGAGAGCAATTTGGAATATGAGTTCTGCATATCAAGTTTATTTCAGTTGATCGTTAATTGCCATTATTCGAGCATATCGATAAAAATCGATTACTGATAACAATTACAGATGCAATCGTAGAGAGATCGGATAATATCAACTACTATCAGTAAACCTACGTATAGCGATACACAAACTTTAGTTAAGAGTTCAATTGGGAAAGTCAAGCACTCTTCTTAATCATCGATCAATTACTGTATAATTTATATTCCGATCTCTTCTTAGTCAGCTTTCAATATCTGTACAATCTATTAATTAAGTATTAATATTAATGTATTTACCATTTTAGATACGGATCCGTTGCGCGAATGGGATTATTGGCCGCCGGTTGGTGCACGGGCAGCAAAAGGTTTCTGTGGCCTGAAGAATGCGGGTGCCACGTGCTACATGAACTCGGTGCTGCAACAGCTGTACATGGTTCCCGCTGTGCGTGTGGGCATCCTAAAGGCGCACGGTGCCGCCACCAATGACAACGAGGACTTTAGCGGCGACTCTGAATTGAACAACAGCGGCAACAGTGGCGCCAGTCTAGGCCCCTCGTTCTTTGGACCCGCCCCAATGTCCTCGCTTGCATCGACATCATCTGCGGTATCGACGTCCCTGGATGACGCCAGTGGTGGTTCCGCCGATGTGCGCAAAAACTACCACGTGGTCATCCTGAAGCATGTACAGGCAATATTCGCCCACTTGGGGCACAGTGCATTGCAGTTTTATGTGCCACGCGGCCTCTGGACGCACTTCAAGTGAGTTCAACTGAATTCGAATCCCCTCTCATAATTATTTATTGTTTCGGTTAATCATTGCCGCCTGCTTCATAAACCTTACCTTCTTACCTGGATTTGTATATCTGAGTATCTGAATAATAGAACTCGAAAGGTTGTCTTCAAAACAAATTCAACACATCACTTTCTAGGGCTATCCTAGTAACCTCTGGCCTCTACCCCAGTAGACTTTACCATGCCATCAATTCAAAGATCTCTCTTTCCATCATCATAGATTACAAGGCGAGCCAGTGAACTTGCGCGAACAACAGGATGCCGTTGAGTTCTTTATGTCGCTGTTCGAGAGCCTCGATGAGGGTCTGAAGGCGTTGGGCTACACGCAACTGATGAATGCAACGTTGGGCGGCTCGTTTAGCGATCAGAAGATATGCCAAGAGTGCCCACATCGCTACTCCAAAGAGGAACCATTTAGCGTATTTAGTGTTGATATTAGGAATCATAGCTCATTAACCGAATCTCTGGAGCAGTATGTCAAGGGAGAGCTGCTCGAGGGAGCCGATGCATACCATTGTGATAAATGTGATAAAAAAGTGAGTCCCAATCGTTAATCATTCTATTCGAAATTCCAATAATCTTTATAACTCTTTTTCTCTGTTTCCCCATAGGTAGTTACCATTAAGCGGCTATGTGTGAAGAAACTGCCGCCCGTGTTAGCCATACAATTGAAACGCTTTGAATACGACTACGAGCGCGTTTGTGCGATTAAGTTTAATGATTATTTTGAATTTCCGCGTATACTCGATATGGAGCCCTACACAGGTGAGCTCCAATCCAATCGAAAATCGAATATAGATTTGTATATAACTATTTTTGATTTTAGTTTCCGGCCTAGCTAAGCTAGAGGGCGAAGTTGTGGAAGTGGGTGATAATTGTCAAACAAGTGTTGAAACAACAAAATACGAACTGACCGGCATTGTGGTGCACAGCGGACAGGCATCCGGTGGCCATTACTTCAGCTACATAGTCTCCAAGTAAGCATTGGCTAATACCCAATCCTCAATATGTGGTTATTACTTCATTTATTCCCATTGCAGAAATCCAGCGAATGGCAAGTGTCAGTGGTACAAGTTCGATGATGGCGAGGTAACCGAGTGCAAAATGCACGAGGATGAGGAAATGAAATTGCAATGCTTCGGCGGCGACTATATGGGCGAGATCTACGACAACAATCTGAAGCGGATGCAGTATCGCCGCCAGAAGCGCTGGTGGAATGCCTATATGCTATTTTATACGCGCTGCGATCAAAATCCCAAACAATTTGAGACCAGCGTCGAACAGTTGTCGCTAACCGAGAGCCGAAATGTGGTGCTGCCGCTACCCAAGCCAATCGAGCGCAGCGTTAGGTGCGTAATATTTATAGAATGTATATATATTGTCGATTTCCTATAATCTCTTTAACTCCATCGCTTGCAGACATCAGAATATTCGTTTTCTGCATTCGCGCAGCATTTTCTCGGTGGAGTTTTTCAATTTCATTAAAAAGCTGGTCAGTTGCAGTATTCCCTCGACGCGCAGCGATAAGATTGTAAGTTGTGCACAAAACTAATACACTCAGAAAAAAGTCGACCTTATATATTAATTAACACAATTCTTTTGATTGCCCTGCCAGACACCCGCTGCTGAGGAGCTGTCGCTGCTGGGCGTGCAATTGGCATCACAGTTTCTGTTCCACACTGGATTTCGCACAAGGAAATCGCTGCGTGGTCCCGTCATCGAATGGTGAGTTGTGGCATCCGTATCTATGGCTTAGGCTGTGATTACTATGATCATATTATTTTCGTATGTATAGGTATGACACGCTCTCACATCATATACGTTCCTCGTCGCTGGTGCGCAAATGGTTTGCGAATCATGCGCTGCTCTCGCCCCCATCACGTTTGGGCGAGTATATATTGATGGCACCATCGCCAGAGGTGCGCACCGTGTTCGTCAAGCTGGTTGTGTTCTTTTGCCATTTTGCCATCAATGATGAACCGCTCGTTGGCTACGAGGGCAGCAATCTGTGCGAACAAGTCCTGATCAGTGTGCTCCGTCTGCTCAAATCCGAGGCGGCTGACTATGGCAAGCATTTACCGCACTACTTTAGCCTCTTCAGCATGTATGTGGGCCTGGGCACACGCGAGAAGCAGCAGCTACTCAAGGTAATCTCTAATCTCCTTAATCATATTTCTATTGTATGTAATTCAATGCCTTATTATTTTGCTCCAGCTGAACGTGCCCGTCCAGTTTATGCAGGTGGCCATGGATGATGGACCCGGTCCGTCGATTAAATATCAGTATCCCGAGTTCAGTAAGCTGCATCAGGTTGTCTCGCATCTGGTGCGTTGCAGCGATGTCAGCGATAAATGCCAGAGCTCCAATCAGAATGGACGACCACTGCCCAATCCTTACAAGGATGCGAGCATCGCCCAGGAGGAGATGACGCCGCTGTCCAGTGAGTGCATGGATATACTCTTCAATCGAACCAGGTAAGTCCTAACTTGCCATCCACAGTCGCTATGATGATTAAGAACATTTTTTACGGAATGTTAAGCAACTTAATGACTAATGTATGATATCAGAAGCTATTAATAAGCTCGTACATATATATATTGCCCAGTGAATATGAAGCAACATTATTAATATTTATACCTCCGCAAAAGTAGCTGATTAACTTGTGCTTCTTCTTTTTACTCGCTTGCAGCTACATCAAAAAGGTGATTGAGGACACCAATGTGGGCGATGAGGGATTGAAACTGTTGCAGTATTGCAGCTGGGAGAATCCACATTTCTCACGCGCGGTGCTCACCGAATTGCTGTGGCAATGTGGTTATGCCTATTGCCACGATATGCGGCACCACACAGATTTGCTGTTGAATATACTGTTGATTGAGGACTCGTGGCAGCACCATCGCATCCACAATGCACTCAATGGTGTCGCGGAGGAGCGCGAGGGTTTGTTGGACACGATACAGCGGGCGAAGACGCATTATCAGAAGCGTGCCTATCAAATAATCAAATGTTTGACGCAACTGTTCCACAAGTCACCGATAGCGTTGCAGATGCTTAATACCAGTCCGACAATTAGTCGTCATTGGAGTGTGGCCGTTGAATGGCTGCAGGATGAGCTGGAGCGACAACGTGGCATTGGCTGCCAATACAACTCATATTCGTGGTCACCGCCCGCGCAGAGCAATGATAATACCAATGGCTATATGCTGGAACGTTCGCAATCGGCCAAGAACACATGGTCGATGGCCTACGAACTGTGCCCGGAGGAGGTGAGCGAGAAACCAACGTCGACGGTGCCTATTAAAAAAATAAAAATAAACTAAAATTACAACTCACAAATAAACATAATAATTAACAATTAACTTTCTTTCTCTCTTGTTGCCCAGCAGGATCAGGAGGAGAACAACGAGTCCGATTTGGAGTCCAATGATGATAACAAACAGCAAACGGAACAGCAAACAACTGCAGCAACAACGACAGCTGCAACTGCAATAGGCACTGATGCAACTACGCTCAATGAGCAGCCGGATAATAAACTAACGACGACGATCATCCCAACAATTGGCGGCTGGCCGGGACCGGTACCCAGCTCATCAACGTCAACCACAGCGTCAACGCTGCCAGCGGGCACCTGCTCCACCTCCACCTCTTCTGCGGATGTTGTTGGTGGCAGTGGCAAGGCGAGACTATCGCGTCAATTGTTCAGCGCTTATACCTCGACGGGTGGTGGTAATGTGGCAACAACAAGCGCCGGTGGCAGCGGCGGCAACAGTGAAACCGAGAGCAGTACCCAGGAGACGGGCGGCAACAACACGGAGTCCAACATAAATGGACTGACCAATAGCTTGGATCACATTAAAATCTCCATGGAAAAGGTAGATTTGAGCTCAGTTAAGGTTAAGGTTTAGTTTAAGTTTGTATCTTAGTTGGTAGTAGTTCTCCCGGTTAGAAGAGTTCCTCTTACAAAACAAAACTACACTTTGACAATTTTTACACTTGACAACAGACAACATGTGGTAAAAATAATGGTGTAACTGTATAAAGTTGGTGACATGACAATTGTGCCTCTCATTTTGTGAGCCATCAAACTTGACTTGAGTTGTTAAGGCTCAATTTGATCGAGAAGAACGATTTTTATACCCTGTGATTGAAAATAGTTAAATGCAAATTTCTCAAGCCTTTTTTGTAAACAGTTATCAGTGACCTTTTACCATGTTATCTGCTAACTTATGTGTGCAAAACTTTGTGAAGGGAAATTTATTTGTAACAGCTGAGTGCAGGGTGTATCTTAGTCGAGCTCAATCGAATATAGCATTCTTACTTGTTTTTTTCCTGACAGTTGCTTTTGTTTATATATTGAAATTGAAAGATTGTAGAATGTGTATGTATTATTAAATATTTATTGCTTCAAGCTGAATTTGCAGTCCCCACCAAATGCTGTCGTAACAAATGATGTGCTACCATCCGTTTCGCACTCGGCAAAGCACATCTATTAAATTGTCATGTCATCTCTTTCGCGCTCGCTCTTAAGACTGGTACCTCAGAATGTCACCACTTTTATATATTTACACCATGTGGTAAACAAATTTGTTCTAATTTCTTTCTTTCTCTCTGTATTTCAACTATGCGAATGAAACTCTTCTTCTCCATCTCTTCATCGATGTTTCGTTGTTTCATTTTTGTTGCCCCCCTCCCTCCTTTCCCCTTATACTCATGCTTCTGTGCGCAGGGCAGCCGAAATCGTGTGAATCGTGGAGGTAAATTGCCGCCGGCAGCGGAACTTTTAATGCCGCCATTGCAACAACAACTGCAACAACAACAACAGCAACCGAAACAACTACAAAAACATCAACTACAGCTACAGCTACAACCAAAGCAACAACAGCAGCAGCAGCAGCATCAACAACAACAACAACAACGTGGTGATATTAGCAACAACAGTTCGAACAGCCGCTTAATTTGATTTGCCGCCAAGTTAGTTAGAGTTGTTCAATTTTTAATTCGTTTTGAACCCAACAACGACCATAATTGTATATTTTTTTCCATTTTTTTTTTGTTGTAAAACAAATATATAAATATATATATATAAATCACATATATATATATTACTATATAGATTTTGACACGTTATGCGCCACATTTAATACTAGTTTTCTAGCTTTTTTCCAGCTAAAATTGCTTCAGGCAAACAACACTGACACACACACACACACACACACACCTGTACATATATCTAGCTACGCACACAGTTGTTTTCTGCTTACAAAAGCGCACTCAAAAGTGTTGCGCGCGCCTCGTTTACGTTTCTATCCCCTAAAACAAATTAGAGAAAAAATAATTAATACTTATTTTTCATTTGTTTGGTCTTGTTCTTTTCATTTAATAGCAGTCGTCGCATCGGAAAGAGCGAAGAAGGTCATTGAAGAAAAAGATAGTGTTTGGAAATGCGGAAGAGGAGGAGGAGGAGGAGGAGGAAGCCGACGAAATGTTAACAACAACAGAGGCAACAACAACTACAACAGCGCCAACAACAGTGTCTAGCGTCACAACAGCAACAACAGCAGCGGTAACACCTGCCGTTGACTCCACAACAACAGCTCTGATAACAATAACAGACACAACAACAACTGCAGCCAATAACATAACAGCAGCGACGACATCCACAGCAGCAACAACAACGGGAGCGGCTGAGCTCAACTCAACAGTGGAGAAAAACTTAATTTAAAAAAAGAAGAAAAACAAGCATAGAAAAACCAACTGAAAAGTTTTTTGCAATAAAAAAATAAAATACTAATCGCAAAAATTAATAACAATATTAACAAAAACAATAACAAGTTTTGAGCAACCAACAAGTGGTTTTTAGTGGGGCAACAAATATTTAAAAACAGAGACTTAAACATAAAAAAAATTAACATTTAACAGCCACAAAAGCGCTTAGAACAGCAAAAACGATGAGCGATAACCGATAATCGATCAACTAAGACGAAGTCAGAGGCGGGCAGAGCAAGAGGAAGAGAAGAGAGTAAGGGAAAAATATATAGAAAATATTAAGTGAACAGAAATGGTGTTTAAATAGTTATTGTACTTTATAATTAACTAAAAACTAAAATTACAAGCATTGACTCACAAAAAAAACATTACCCCCCCCTTCCCCCTTGTTTAAGTTGCACGAGATATGATTGTATTTATATATAGTATATATAAATGATGTATTACGCATTGAAAGCGAGCAATCTAAACAAATGGAACTAACAAAAATAATATTAAAAAACTACACATACAAACAAACATAAATACATACATACAAACAAACATATTTAGGTAACAAAGTAAACAAATTCGGCTATTTTGTTGTCTGAAAGAAGGCTTAGCTGGAAACCATTTTTGACTAAGGCAAGCGAAATAAATGAACAAACCAAATTGTATCTACTCATGCCACATGCCACAAGTGTCGCCCCTCAAAAAAGCGTTTCCCCAAAAATCCGTTGAAATACGAAAAAAAAAAATATATATATATAAAATTAAAAAAAAAGTAAAAAACAGTATAAAAATTTCAGAGATGATAGACAAATGTGGACTATATAAAAAAAAAAAAGAAAAAACGAGAGAGCATAAAGTAAACTTGATTATGTTTATACTAAGTATATATATATATTTTTAATTATTTAGTGTTTTTTGTATTAAGTGAAATTTGTTAAACATTTATTAAATTATTATGTTTTAAGTTGCAAAATAAATGCGAAATGTAAGCAAATAATTATCCATTCATTATTGTTTTTTATCACATCAACAACAACAACAACAACAATAGAACAATTTGGAAAATTTAAGAACAAAAAAAACCTGTTACTGTAATTTAGTTTACATATTTACATATGTATGCCTGTGAAGTGATTGATGAATGCATTAATTGAATAAATCAAAACTACATTTTTTTTTTCTAATTTGTAACAAATTTTTAAATATATATGTGAGATATGTTTTGGGACGCTTTTTGTATTTATATGGCATAAATTGGGCATGATTCGGGGGCTCTCGAAAATTGGACGGCATAATTAAATATTTCTTTATGACAATCAAAAATGATGTAGCATACTCTTGGGCTTAGACGGACATTTTATTTTCAAGAAAAATACCTGCAACATTTTAAAGCATACTCTTAGGCTGAACTATTAAATTTGCAGTGCAAATGATTCAAAAATGCTAAAACATACTTTTAGGCTTAATTGAAGACGAGGAAAATTCATTTTGTAGGTTACCTCTAACTTGGCCAAAACTTTGCAGATTTTGGATAAGCTCTATCTATTGGCGTTTAAGGTCAAGGGTGTCTAAGATCCAAGATCATTGCAGAATTTCAGTCGGAATCCGCATGGAAACGGGCCAAAAACAAAAGCCTCGACCAACCACCATGCGTAAGGCATTTTTTAGAGAGTTATTCATTAGACAAAGATAAAACGCATTTCTTTTAATGTCAAAGGACAAGTTACAAAAAACAAAACAATGTTCCATTAAATGGAAATATTTACGCTTAAAACTAATAAATGCACATTGTTAAAACTTAATTCTGATCAAGGATCAATTAAAGGCACAGTATGAAATGCAAAACAATTCAAAAGCTATGCATAAATGCAACAAATGTTCCAATATCTCCAGTCGAATCACTACTCCTTTGGTTCCTCATCAACAAATGTGATGACAGCTGCTCCCTTTGCCAAATTATCGCCTTCGGCACCACCAACAGACTTGATAATTGCATCCTTGGGCGCCTTCAAAATGTGCTCCATTTTCATGGCTAACAAATAAAGCTGTTTAGCTTACAAATCAGGTTATATTATTATCATTATCATACCTATAAGCACAGCGAGGCTGTCGCCCTTCTTAACAGTATCGCCTGGCTTAACCAAGAGCTTCTCCAGGACACCGGGCATGGGTGCAATCACTCGGGAGCCACCGCTACCCAACTGATCAGATTGGGCGCTCAGGAACTTGGGCTGCACCAACTCTAAATCCAATTTGCCATTCTAAGCGAGAAATTTAACAAACATAAGTTTAATAAACAAGAGGTTCTCGTAAGGAAGCTTACCTCCAGGAAGAGTGTCAGATTTGCGCCATCAATGTTGGCATTGTATGTCGAAATATTATTATCAATATTGGCACGGATTTTCAAGCGTTTTCCTTGCTCAACACGCTCGGCTTTAACCAGTTGCCAAGAGCCATCATCGACTCTAATTTCGATTTCGCCATTATCATATTTTACTTCCACCGCGTAAACTAAAATGATTCAGAGAATGAGCATCCAAATATAATCAGCGTGATTTGAATACCTTTCTCATTTGTCTTCAAATTGTATCTGCGAATTAGCGCGTAATTCAGACGCATATTTGTGGCAGCCGCAAAGGGATCCTGGCTGCCACTTGCATTGCTGCTGGCAGCCTGCAACTCATTGAAGATGAGGGCGAGTGCAGCTTGACTCAGTTGCTGCTCCTTGACGACAATTGGTGGAAAGAGTGTGTCAAAGTGCTCATCAATGAAACCCGTGTGCACATTGGCTTGCTGGAACTCCGGATGCGAGGCCAGGTCGATGAGGAAGTTGATGTTCGTATCGAGACCAGAAATCTGCAAAAGACATATATAGTTTTTTAGATATATAAATATAGAAAACCTCAACAGAGATGTCCACATACGTGCACAAACTGGAATTGATGGAAGAGTCATAAACTCAGAATCATACTCACATGATACTCGCCCAGGCGAGCAACTAAAGAGTTGAGCGCCTGCGTGCGATTCTCGCCCCAGACAACCAGCTTGGCAATCATGGGATCGTAGTGAACAGAAACTTCATCGCCCTCTCGGACGCCCGTCTCCACACGGACATCAGCACTGGGCTCGGGGGTGCTCAAATAGCGCAGTGGTCCAGCGCCGGGCAGGAAACCACCACGTGGATTCTCCGCATAGATACGTGCTTCGAAAGCGTGTCCTCGTCGCAAGATCTGCGATTGCGTCAGTGGCAATGGTTCACCAGCAGCCACACGAATTTGCCACTCAACCAGATCGGTGCCGGTTATCATCTCGGAGATGGGATGCTCCACTTGGAGGCGCGTGTTCATCTCCATAAAGTGAAAGGAGAGATCCTCCTTGTCCAGTATAAACTCAACGGTGCCGGCGCCCACATAGCCCACAGCTTTGGCAGCGCGCACAGCAGCCTCGCCCAGCTCACGACGCAGCTCCTCCGACAGACCAGGCTGCAAAGGGATATAGTAAAGTTAGAAAAAATTTAATGGTTCAATTATTTTGATATACATATATATGGATAAAGACGAATTACCGCTGGAGCCTCTTCGATGATTTTCTGATGACGCCGCTGCACGGAACAATCGCGTTCCCACAGATAAACCGCATCCCCATACTGATCCGCAAAGACCTGAACCTCAACGTGGCGTGGTGAGCGCACATAGCGCTCCAGTAGCACAGAGCTGTCACCGAAGGACTTTAAGGATTCGGTGCGTGCTGAATTCAAAGCGCCGAGAAAATCTTCCGGTTTCTCAGCGATTCTCATGCCCTTGCCGCCACCGCCGCGCACCGCTTTTATCATCAGCGGGAAACCAATAATTTTGGCCTCTGCTTGGAGACACTCATCCGACTGATCGTCACCATGATAACCATTAATGATAGGCACACCGGCCGCAGCCATAATAGCTTTGCTGGTGCTCTTGATACCCATGTCCCGTATGGCTGAACTTGGGGGTCCCATAAAGATGACACCCTCTCTTTGGCACAGCTCTGCGAATTCCACGGACTCGGAGAGGAAACCATAGCCGGGATGTATGGCTTGGGCGCCAGATCTCTTTGCAATCTCCAAGATGCGTTCGCCCCGCAAATAAGATGAATTCGAAGCGGCTTCTCCCACGCGATAAGCTTCATCGGCCATTTCTGTGTGCAGACTGTGCTCATCCGGATCAGAATACACGGCAACGGTGCGCACACCCAGCTTGCGTGCTGTGCGTATTACACGACATGCTATCTCTCCACGATTCGATATCACTATTTTATTAATTGGTTGCACTTTTGGCGAGGCTGTTGTTGCCAGGCATCTGCAAAGTATACAAAATGTTTACGTAACACTTGACAACAAAGTACAAGCACATGTTCGCTCTGGGGAAATTTGTTTTTTGTGTTTATTACCTGACACCGGTGCTGAAATGCTGCAAAAGTCTTGTATACATTTTATTACTGTTAAATGCAATTAATTAAAGAAATTCACTTTACTGTCAGCCGCCTTATCAGCAGCCCTTACGATCAGTGCGATTTACACCTGTTTTTGGCTTATCAATATAATAATCGATAGTTTAATCAGCTGTTGTTTGTTGAGTTTGATCGATTGAGCAAGTTGGCAGCTTTTATATTTCAATTCAAGCTGCTGGAATTAATGTATGTATTTTAATCAATATAAACCGTATCTGGTAATAAAATACGATTAGCAAATATGCAAATTAATACTGTGCGTAACTCTCCTATATATTTTAGAACTGTGGCGGTTTACTATGTTAAATAAATAAATAATAAATTACGCTTGGAATATATGTAAAATATTTTTGTGTAATCGATAGAAAGCAGCTGTGTTTGATGAAGCGGGCTGGTAGCTCTTAAATTCAAGTTCTATTCACATTGGCGTCTTAGTATGTTAATTGATTATGCTTCAATTAATGCATATATATTTAAGAATATATAAGGTATTTGCTACTAAATTATGCTTAGTAATTATGAAAACTAATATAGTGTAATACTTAAAAGTTTGTCGGTTAAATGAACCAGTCGCTGGCAGTTCGCTCAACGAACCAACTCCCAGCGATATTCGATATTCGATATACGATTAAACTTTCATAAACAGTGACCGGCATAATTTTGGCTAACAAATTGCAGTAATTGGGAAATCGTTTCTCTTTCGTTTTCTGGAGCAAGTAAAGTTTGAGGTGACACTGACAGCAATGCTAACATTTGCTCAAATTGAAAATTAAATATATTTTTAAACATAATGCTACCTTAAATAGGGCTTCACGACGACGACGCTAAGCGGAGTTTTGTTTCTTGTTGGAAATTGGGAAAATGGAGAAACGCGTCACAATTTTGCTGCCGAATGGTCGACGACAGAATGTCTGTGTTAAGCCTGACATGACACTGCTGGAGATACTGGAGACGGCGAGCGTCAAGCATGGATTCGACAGCGACGAACATTGCTTGAAATTCCACAACAAGGAGCTTAGTTTGACGCTACAATTCCGTTTTAGCGGACTGCCCAACAATTGTGTGCTGGAAATGGAGACGACAGAGAAACGACGTATTCTGAGCAACGTTCTCGTCTGCGTCCAGTTGACGGACGGTGCACGCAAACAGGGTGAATTTGAACCCGGCAGCAGCGTTTGGCATGTGGTGCAACATTTGTTCTCGGAACAGATTGCGGGCTACGCGAGTCCCATTATCATCTATATGCGCAGCGAGGTGGTGGGTGTGGAGCGTATGCAACAGACGACACTTAAGTCGCTTGGAATCATCGAGGGACGCGCCATTATGCGACTGGTCGACAAGAAACCGGAGGAGCTAAAGACTCAGGCCAATGTTTATAAGCCACCTGCAGAAGCGAAACCGAAGGCAGCTGATAATGACGATCAGCCCAGCACTTCACGCTCTGCCATGGGTGGTGCTGGTGGTGGTGGTTTCTCCCTCACTAATGAAATGTTGAAATCGCTGAAGCGTTCAGCTCCCACCGAGAAATCATCTGGAGAGACAACAGCTGCTGCAGCAGAGGCAGAGAAAAGCGCTGAAGTCGAGCCGCCCAAATATGATTGGGGCAGCAATTCGGGTTACACACTGCAGCCCAAAAAGAGTAATCAAAACGAGGACGACGACGATGAGGATGAGGAGGAGAATGCTGGGCGACCACCACCAGAAGTCAATATAATTGGAGCGCGAAATGCCATACTCTTCTCGTTAGATGCCGCCAATCGGCACAACGATGATTTGCCCGATTCATTTTTCGATTTGACCGTCAACGATTTGAAGATGGTATTGCGAGATTTAAAGCGCACCGCATCCGGGAACGAGGATGCCCCGCTCCTCACAGCGAATCTGCGTGAATTGAATCGTCAGACGGCGATGTTGGCCAAACTGAATCAGTACAAGGATTGTGTGCTGCGCATTCAGTTCCCAGATCGCTATGTGCTCCAGGGCATTTTCAAGCCACATGAATTCCTTGCCAAGGTGGAGGAATTTGTCCGTGATTTTCTGGCAAAGCCCAGCGAAGAGTTTCAATTGTTCACCATACCGCCGAAAAAGGTGTTGCCGCCGACAGAAACACTGCTGGAGCTGAATTGTGTCCCAAATGCCGTTTTACATTTTGCATTTGTTGAGGATCAGCTAAATGCGGAGACGAATTGTTTCCTGCAGGACAAATACCTGACACAGCTGACTTCGGAGGAGGGCGCTCTGTTTGCGGTGCAAAAGTATCGCATCCACAAGGCCAGCATCAGTTCCAGTTAGTTCACTTGTTGTCGTCTAAGTTAGCACGGCGTTAAGCCAACGCTTTGCATGATATTAAACAGATTCGCATTATTCTATAAACTGAAGAATTGTTGCTTATTTTTTGACAAGTCACTTGGTTAAAGTAGGGATAAGTATTTTAATGAAGTGCACAACTTGATAACAGTCAACGGTCTTATCAGTTGAAGTCAGTTATTTTCAAATGTAGCCAGTGTTGCAAAGTGTTGCCGTGTCACACATGACCATATGTGAGAGAGAACAAAACAGAGAGAGAGAGAGAGAGAGCGAGCGCATGCGCAAAGTCGTCGCTTTCGAAACCGAGCCAAAACACCAAAGAGGCCAAGTTGAGCTTGGCTTGGCTTGGCTTTGTGGATTTTGGTAATTGAGTATGTGTTTGCTTGGCTAACCACAAGCCACAACAATTTCTGATTCATATTCATAGAGTTTTCAGTTTTCAGTCTCTGCTCAGCCGTTGGAGTGACAAGTTTTATTCGCGCTTTAACAGTTTCTCAGTTTGCGGTCGAGACACGATTTTGAAACGGATTCGTATGCGGTAAAGGCGAGACTTGAGACTCGAAACTCAATACTCGAACAAAACGATCGCTATTCACATACGTGTATTCATGTATTGAAAAAGAATGCGTGCCAATGTGAAAAAGTGAAATACATTTAGCGTCTATATCGGGGCTAGATAGATGTGTGTGTGTCTGTGTGTGTGTGTGTGTGTGCGAGGCCAATAGTTTAATAACTATTTATTGTATTGTGGTCGACAGGCGAAGAGTGTGAATTTGTTAATGTTTTTTTTAGAGCAAACAGCAATAACTGTGCTTATTTAAATTAAACCGAGTCAAATTGAATAACAAAAACACTGCGAGAAATAAAAGCGTATCGCAAACAACTTTTACCTATGATTGCTATCTTCACGAGTTTTAAGCGCACGTTTTGGACGTGCTGACATCTATTTTGTTTTTTTTTACATTTTTTGGGGGGGCGTGGCAAGTTAAATTATGGCGCGAGCGCCAAGAAACTGAAAACTGAAAACCGAAAACCGAAACCGAACCAAACCGATTGGAAAGTGTTCGCCCCGTTACGCTCAAGAAAACGCTGCACAGTTATTTACAGTTATTTACAGCAGGCATTTAATCATAATATTACTGCAAACAAACATGGCCATATTTTGGCTATTGGTTTTTCAAATTTAACATCGATGGGAAACGCCAGCCCACACTTGGCGTGGCTCGGTAGTTGTCGTCGTTGCCGATCTCAAGACGGGCATCTTCACTTTTACTTTAAAACGGAAAGAGAGAGTGTTTTTGTCCAGAGTCCAGCTCATTTGCGTTTCTGCGTTATTTTTTTTTACCGGTTTTTCAATTTACGCGCATTTCTTGGCCAACAGCAATTGCTAGCCGCATATACATATACATATTTGGTTTTTGGCTAAGCCCAGCGTATAACTGTAATAGCTTCATTAAATTTAATTAAAGGCAACTACTTCCGACTCAGAGTGCCTCATCTCCGCTGGCACGAGTAATGCATCAAGTTTTTCATTTTAAACGTTTGTTTTCCACAGCTAAAAGAAGAAAAAAAGTTGGTTTCTGTGCGTGTGTTTTTGTTGTTCAATCAGCAAACTGGTAGCCAAAAGTTATACGAACCTAACCAATCGAAATAACTGAAAACATAAAAATTACAACGCTTGCAACCCGTATTACAAGCAATCAACATAATCCACATAAAGCGCTGCACAAAGTGGCAACAATGAATTTCTTCGTTATTGGATTCCTGATCATGCAGGCGGCAAGTGAGTAAAATTCTTTTGTCTTAACGTCTTTTTTGTTGACAAAGCATTTCGTGTCGGTGGAGCTTAGCCCCATAATTTATGCATATTTTGTTGGTGTAGTGTGTGAAAAATCTTAACTAGCTTAACAATTATCTGTGCATTATAAAATTTAATACTTCATTCATCAAATTACGAGTTGGTTGTGTTTAGGACCTAACCATTTGTAAGATAATAAACATTTTTACAACATTGCAGAAGCTATAGCAGTGATGATCATTTTCGAACCCACAAGATGTACATATATACTCTGATCTGTGCCTATCCATCTATGCCTATTTCGAACCCACAAGATGCACATGTATACTCTGATCTGTGCCTATCCATCTATGCCTATTTCGAACCTATCCATCTATACCTATTTCGAACCCACAAGATGTACATATATACTCTGATCTGTTCCTATCCATCTATGCCTATTTCGAACCCATAAGATGTACATATATACTCTGATCTGTTCCTATCCATCTACACCTATTTCGAACCCACAAGATGTACATGTATACTCTTTAGTCATCTGTTCCTATCCATCTATACCTATTTGTATTGCTATCGGAATTCGATATATATCGATATCCGAGAAAAGGGGAACGTTATCGATACTGTTTGTGTATGTTTAAAGGGAAGTATTCAGCACATAAACTGACTACTAAAAAGCGTCGCAAGTAGCACTTGCAACTAGTTGCACTACGGAGAGTGAGGTCCTGTGGTAGAAATGAATGAAGACGTCTGAATATACTGAGGCTATGAAGAACACTGACTTTATTGAATCAAATGCGTGGCTTATATACAAAATTCTTAAACTATAATGTTCAAGTTTGAAAATGAGAAATGCTGACAGCTCTTGAGGCTAGCTTGAGTGGGTCAAACTATTTAGATAGGTTAGAGGAGATGTCGCCTTACAAGCGGCTGCACTCGATGGAGTGAGACTGCGATCGCCTTACAAACGGCTGCGCTATGCGATGTACATATATACTCTTTAGTGATCTGTTCCTAACCATCTATACCTATTTGCACTGTCTCTGTCAGAAAGTTCAATTGATGAAACTTGGATAACTTTTTCCTGTCGAATTCGAACTCTGTTTATCATTCAAAGACGTATTTAACTGTTTCCAAATCCAGCGTTTTCAAATGATTCATATCAATGACACATATATTTGAGTTTTACTATTTTGTGTTGCACATAAAAGTGAATGAATTTTGTGCATTGCCAACGACTCAGTTAAGAGCAGTTGACCTGTCACTTCCTTATTCATTTTTTTAATATTTCTTTTTATTGCATTAATTATGGATAAAAAATATATATATTATAGTGAAAATTGATGCATTGATAATGACTCGCATAAAAACATTTGAGCTGCAATCAGCTTTTTACGTTTATTGCTGCATATTGCAAAATTACTTACTTTAAGTATTCAGTTTTCACATCAAGTTTGTGTCTTAAGTCTTTCGTTTTGGCCGACTTGTCACGCATGAAATTAGTTATTAAACAGCTTACGAAACCATTCGGTTGTTAACCCCAAAAGAATTCTTTTGCATCACATTTGAGTGACGAGCACGCATTAAGCAGACGACCGGCTGAAAAACAGTTAATAGTTGCTATACATATGTACATACGTATATATATGTATATATATGTATATATGTATGTATTTGGCTTGTGGTACAACTGGTTATGCATACTCTGTTGACTGAATTCAAATGTTTGCATCTGGGTTGACTTCAAATTGAGATGAGCTTCGCATTAAGTTCGAGTCACCTGAGCATATGCAGCTTGCCCACCTGTGTTTACAAAAGCGCGCCAAAACAGAACTCAAAGCAACACCAACAACACAAACAACACAAACAACAACAATGAAATCAAACCAACAACCGCACAACAATTGGCTGCTGTTGTGAGCACATTCAACCAATTATTTAGCCAACGCTCACTTTAAAACTCGACTATTGCCGTTTTTCGATCGTTTCTAGCCTGCATGCATATACCCTGTGCCAAAATAATGCCAATGGGTATGTTCATTGGTCGTATGTTCATTCGGACGCATTGAGCTCAGAAGCTCGGCGAGTTTAAGACATGAAAGCATTGCAAGTAAAGTCAGAAAAAAATCGAACTGAAGTCTTGAAGCCAAGGATAGCTTTATTTATTATTCAGAAATCATATTTCTAAGGTTAAATATAGATAAAAATCATCTCCTCATTTTTGAAAATGTTTCTTTCGTATATATTGAAATTATTTCTGAAAACCAGAGTTAGTTTCTAGTTTTCAGAGCTAATTTTATTTAAGGAACTTTTTCACATTGCAGTGCAAGTTTTTCTCTGTAAAATAGGGAAGAAAAACCTTTTGAAAATAGGAAAATGGCTTTTCCCTTTTATATTTATATATCATTTCTAAAAATCAGAAAGTGTACTAATTTTTTCTGAAGATTATCATTTATTAGCGATTTTCTTTTCTGAATATTTGTACACTCAAAAATATTACGAAATGATGTATTTTGAATTGGGAGATTCTTATATCTGAAATGCCCAACTACCTTCTTAGACAAAGTGGAAGACAAGGTTATAACACACCTTGCTTTAAACTTCCGTTAAATAAAAATGATATCGACTTGACAAAACATTGCTCAACAAAAATCAACACTACTATATCCGAACGTATATAATTCCCCCAAAGTGGACAGATTATTAATTGACAGGAGGATGTCATCGCCACCGATTTATGCGAATTTGGGCAGCAGGGCTCCCAACTGGAGTGCAGAACGATGACAAACTCGGTCATGGAGTTCCTCACAACTGGCGTTGCCAATCAGGATGCCAGCCAGGTGCTTGGCTCTTTCCAGAACAAGCTGAATGTCTATAATTATGGTATTACACTCACCAAAGGCTGGAATACCAATAATCCAATCTCTGGCGAGATCAAACAACGGAACAAATGCGCTGAGTGTTTAATGCTCCAATTGGAGCGCATTTTCAGCTCGTTATGATGAGGATGATCACACCATATTGGGCAAAATAGTGCTTAAGAATAATCCTGTGTTGAGCCTGTCGCTGGTGTTCCGTGACAATGAATTTCTGGGCGGTGTAGCCTGAAAGCGGGGGAATGCCCTTGAAAGTGGCTTTGGGTTGGTCGAATGCTTTAACATCGCTCCGAGGCGAACTGCTAAATGAGAGCCTTTTATTCTCACTCCTTCACAAATTCAGATCGACAATGTAACTGATGGGCGCCATCTGAATATGGACTTGGTCATGACCTATCAATTGGCAGGTAATGCCTCGATCCGTGCCAAGATCAATAATCAATAATCAGCTGCGACCGGGCATAACCTGGTCAATTTCGAGCGTACTCGGTGGCAAGAATCACCATGATGGTAATCACAAGTTTGGCGTTGGTCCATCCTTGTCGTTGGTCCATCCTTGGCGTGTTAGGAGTGCTGTCTGTCTTCAATTGTTTCCCTGTCTTCAACTACAATTCTAAAGACTTTGCTTAAAACGCTGTTCGTTACAGGGTATTTGCAAATCGTAGACTTTCAATCCTGTTCGATTTTTGCATTGTTTTTCGGCTTGCAGCTTTTTGTTTGGCACTCGCGTTTAGCCTGATTACTTTTGGCTAGCTTCTTTGGTTTTTAGGCATGGCTAAAATGTTAGTTTTTTTTGTGATTAGTTTCTCAATGCAAACCAGCTTCAGCATTTAAAAACTTGCTAATGTAAATGAAACGATGAAAAACAAGTCTTGATATCTGTGCGATGACTGGCAGTAAAGTAAAAAACGTTTTGTTCTTTATGATTGATTAACGAGCTGATGAAAACTGTGTACAGCATACGGATGCTGGACTGTGGACTGCTCTTAGAGATCTCATTAAGCACTAAGCATTAGGCATGGATGTAGTTCTAGAGAAGTTGGCGATGTTCGAGGAGAGTGCTTGTGAAATAGTAGTGCTGCTTGACTTGAGTCATTATGGTCTTCATTCATGGCCGCCATTCGGCAGGTGTTACGATTCGGTATATCGATTTGCTTGGCCATAGCATAAATCGATTCGCATGCAAATTATAATCGAGCAACCTTCGCACTGCAATTTAGTCAAAGCAACTTGGCCAGAACCCAACAAAATTGGAATTTTTCAAGTGCAAAAACTTGACATTGAGTGTTATGGATAGAGCATAGAAGTAGAGCAGCGGCTGACGATGTCAATTGCCAATTTGGGTTGGTTTTGATATATGTATATAGCAGAAGCGTCGACGAATCTGCATATGCCACACGCGCTTCATTTGAATTTTTACCTGGGCTCTGCTCTGCTCGTCGTTTTGATCTGCTTTGGCACGGAATGCCAATAGCCAATGGCACGCCCAGATTTGGCAATCTCTCTCTGTATTACACTCAGAAAAACAGTAGCAATGGATATGTGGAAATCAGCATACTTTTGGTGCTGAAGATAAATGGACTAATTATTCAGAAAGATAAATTTGACTAGATGTTTGTGTGATGTTTTTTCAAGTGTAGGGCGCTACTTGCATGAGTCTGTGTGGTCTAATGGTCAGTGATGCTGTGATGTCTCTATATAGAAACCCAAGCAGGCAGCCAGGTCGGCTGGTCGGGCTGGTCCAATGATTCATCAGTTCGAAGCCAATCAGCTTTTGTGGTCGAGATGTGTCTTAAGCTTAAGCTTCGGCTTTTTCCCTTTTCTCTTCTTTTTTTGCCTTGCTTTGTCAGTCTTTTGTTTTGTAGTGAGTGACGCAGCGCTTTGTCATCGCCTCCCTCTCTCTCTCTCTCTCTCTCTTTCTCTTGCACACTTTTGAGCTCTCGTATTTTATGTAACCCACATTTTTGGCAGACTGCTTTATGCAACTTCTTGATCAAAATGAAAGGAATAATAAAAAAGGGCTAGCAGCACTTGCTGCTGAAGTTGTTGCTGAAGTTGTTGCCTCTTGAGGCAGACCCAAAACGCCGTGTCGAAGCAACCAATAATGCCCCTTGTCAAACAAAACGTTTACCATTAATTGCCGCAAACTTTCAAATAGCAATTAGCAGACACGTTCTTTTTTCCCTTGCTGCAAAGTCCAGCAACTTGCAACAAAGGTCCAAAAATAAATGAAATGACACAAAAAAGTAACTGCAAAACTGCATTGTCACATTGATGAATTTGAGGGGGAAACGGGGAAACTAAATGAAAAGAAAAAACAACAGTTAAGTGAGCAACAAGTGAGCAATGAGTGAGCAACAAGTGAAAGGCGCAGTGCTTGGCTCAGGCAATTAAGAAAATTGTCCTTCAGCTACACTCCGCGCCATATAAATAAGACACCCTCGCTAAATTTATTATCTACTGAAAAATCCAGCTGTCTGTCGAACTAACCCGCTCTGACGAGCAGGCTCTTTATTTATATAAAATGCTTAAACCTGAATACATTTAATATGCAGCCGCCGCTGGCATCGCGTCTGCTTGGCGCCCAAATTCCTAGAATTGTTACGCAGCTGTGTGTAAGGCGACTGCTTGCTCCTAACAGCGGCTGGGTAACGGTGATTGTCGCCAAGGGATCCGCATCGGCGCCTAACAGCGACCGTCGCGACGCTAGCTGCCGGCAACCCGTCGCCAGCAAATAACGGTAGTCGCGAATCATCATAGGCAGGCACAACGATGAACAAGGGTGGCTTGCACGGGCCAGCTATCATCATCTCACTGCTTCACATGTTCGTACTCGAACATGTATAGTGAAATATAGTTTTCCAAATTCATAAGTGTTGCAGCGAAGTTTCCCCGCGTCAGGGAATGCCTGGATAAGATAATGAAACCTGAACAAGAAGTGTGGACTTCTTATGGGTATGCTGAAAATGAGTTTGTCTGCTACCGGTGCATGTACCAGTAACAAGGAGTCGCCGCAATCGGTACTATGCACAAATTGGGCTAGTGAATACGCAAAGAGTTCTTTTCGTTCTGATTTGATTCCTTAAAATCCAAGCCATATATAGCTAAGACTGCATGCTAAGTCTCTACGCAGGAGACATTTCTAACCCATGCAAGGGTTGTTTTGTAAATCTATTTTTACTTATCCTGTACTCAAGTGGATGCAGCTGTCACTTGAGTACGAGGTACAACATATTTTACTTAAGCTAATGTTCATACTTGAACATATGTCAATGTTCATATTGGAACACGACTAGTTATTCTATGTACAATTTGGTTCTCTGCGTCTGGTACCCTCTGCTTTACTGCAGGCAGTCCCGTCAGATAGTGCAAAGACCCATTTCTAATCGCAGCCCATGACTCGGCTGCATATTTATTTGTTGAGTCCCTGCGCTATCTGACACGTACGATTTTCTGCTCTCGACGAAATCGTACAAAACCCAAGTACCACCGTCGCTGTGCACTCAAGCAAAGTTTATTCGGGACTAAAATCAGTTGCTTAACATAACTCTGTTGCTTAACATACCTCTGTTGCTTAACATGATTAGTAATGAGGGACTTAACATATGTAGGGATGCACGGTTGCATTAACATAACTTGCAACAACTAGCTGTATTTGAGATCGTCCTATGTCGCTTATAGTGTTCCCACACCATAAATTGTATTTATACTTTTACTTAATGTTTTTGATTACGGCATTTCACTTGCAATTCTTGGCCAATTCGCAGTGACCCGAAACACGGATACGTAATTGGCTGGCAAGCAGCGCACTTTTTGTTAACAATTAACAATAAATTTAAACATAATTATCGCATCTTCGCAGCCAGCATCAGCATGCAAGACTCCAGCGAAGCACAGCCCCAGTTAACAATACAACTAGTCCGCATACAAATACCTATACACATGAATACCTACATACATGAATGCCTACATACATACATAAATACCTACATAACGCGATCTCTGTTTCTGTGTGTCTGCCACAGTTTACTACTCTTTTGTGTGTGTGTGTGTGTGTGTGTTTGGTAGGCTGGCGGCTACTTTGGCTCGCTCACGCAACCCGCTCGCTCACGTAAGACCTTCAAAGGTCACGCACGCCGACTCCAACTCCAACTCCAACCCAGACTGTGAGCTCCGGCTACGTCAGCCTGAGCTGTAGACTCATTTGTTCACCCGGCGCTGCATCGCTTCTGGCCGTCTTTGTTACCTTTTGTTATTGTCTCGCGGCATTTGTTATTGCCCTAACACGAGAGTTGTGCATATTAGTTATGGAGATTTGATTAAAGATCAAAAATTAGCGCTGAAAGATAAACTACAAAAATTGGAAGTGACTTTATTTGTGCTCCACAAGCTAAGCTGATGTTCATGCTGCACTCCGAATGAACCATGATTAATACACTTCAAATTTTGAATGTAAATACTTATAATAATAATTTGAAATACAAATGTTACAAGATGTTTTAGATTTTGGCTAAGACTGCTGTCATTAATTGGTTGAAAATTATGTTAATTTACATCCCTACATATGTTAAGTCCCTCATTAATGCGTACTAATTATGTTAAGCGACAGAGTTATGTTAAACAGCACAATTATGTTAAGCAACAGAGTTATGTTAAGCAACAGAACTATGTTAAGCAACTGATTTAGTCCCGAATAAACTTTGCTTGAGTACGCAGCGACGGTGGTACTTGGGTTCCATTATCTTATCCAGGCATTCCCTGACGCGGGGAAACTTCGCTCCAACATAATTAATAAACTGAACATTTCAAATATACATAATTACTGGCGATATGTGTTCTGCTCTGAAAACTAAGCTGATTTTCATTCTGAATATTTTCTGATTGATCTTTTTTAGAATTTGGTTTTATTTTTGCAGAATTAGGTTAACAATTTGAAAATAAACTGAATCTTTCAAATAAATACCAGTTTGTCGTCCACAAACTAAGCCGATTTTGTTGCTGAATATTTTATTTATTTTATGCAAATTAGCTTATGTTAAAAAGTGGATTTTCAAGCTGAATACATTTTTGGGTTGAGATATATTTGGTTTGGTAGTCATGTAGGTTTTTCTAGCCAATGTTTTGCAGTTTATATGAAGATGTCATGGTTTGGCCATTATTATTCTTTTCTTGCTACACTTAAGTACAACTTCGTTGCTACTTCGTTCCGATTTAAAGCCAGATTTAAGCTTTATTCTTACTATCAAGTATCTTAACTTTAAAATTAAATAAATCATTTTTGGCATAATCAACTTTTCTAGGACTTAAAGGCATGCAAGAGCATCTCAGAATTGCCATACCACAATCAATTATTTGTAGTTTTGCTTTGTGGTTGTTTCTGGCATATATGCCACACACACAGCCACACACACAGCCACACACACACAGAGAGACAAGTAAACACATGCAACAAATGGTCGCTCAAATTGCAATTTAATTCGAAACTTTTTTGTTAGATCTTGAAGTGGCCAAAACATTTGGTTTTTGGGTGTTTTGTTTTGTTCGGGCCGGGCCATATCACTCACTGTCACGACCATCATTCAATTAACATAATTAACTGACAAAACGAATTAGCATGCAGATTGGCAGCGGACCACAAACTCTGCGTTGTTGCTTTTTCTTGGGCTGGTTTCTAAATTGGCACTTGTCCATCTCTTGGAAATGTGGCTCAAACACTTGAGACTGTGAAGGTCAACTTTACAGCCTTATATTCTAGTTACGCTCAATAAAGATCTTTCCAGCGAATGGATTCTGTTGTGGGAAATTGAGACCCAAGTAAACCAAGCAGCGAGGTCAAGTTTCAATATTTTGTACTGAAAGCGAAAGGAATTCTTAAGATTAAATCGCTTATTTGAATCTCAAAGCTGTTTCATCTATAAATATAAATATATAAAAGATAGCATAAAAGCGCGCCGCTGAGGTTAAGGCCTGGAGAGACACTTACCACTCAAATTTAACGCTGTGAAGGGTGATTTTCAGTATAATATAGCAGTGGAGAGAGGACATTTTAATAGTATTTCTGAATTTCACAAGGGATATTTTATAGGGGATTTTTATAAGGGATTTTTAATAAATGCCAGCGAATGGTCGCTGTTGTGGGAAATTGAGACCCAAGTAAACCAAGCAGCGAGGTCAAGTTTCAATATTTTGTACTGAAAGCGAAGGGAATTCTTAAGATTAAATCGGTTATTTGAATCTCAAAGCTGTTTCCTTTTAGACCTTAGTCGAATATATTTTCTGGCCCTTGGAATGCAGTTTTTCTGAAACAATGCTCAGCTTGACAATGAAGACGAAAACGCTGGCACACAATGCAAACTGAAGCTGAGCATTTGGATACATCTATAGATATATATGTATATATAAAAGATACCATAAAAGAGCGCCGCTGAGGTTAAGGCCTGCAGAGACACTTACCACCAAAATTTAACGCTGTGAACCCAGATGCCTATCCGATGGGCCCATAATTTATGCGCAATATTTGCATTTATCATTAAATTCAATTAATGCCAAAACATTCATTCAACAGACCTTAGTATCAATTAATATCTTTAAATTAAATAATTGACAAAGCTTAATACCAATTAATATCAATGTTTGTTGTTCCTATTTGGTAGTTTCTTTTTTTAACATATTTTGTTGACCCACTTTCGCGGCGAGGTGCTAACTGCATGGGCCAACTGGCTGGGAGCAGGCAACTACTGTCTGGTTTGGGGAAAAGTGCACAGGCTGAAACTTCAAGTAACTAAGCCAAGTTAGTTGCTAGTTGTGTTTGGTCAATGCCAAATGCACTCAGAGAAAACATTGACCCGCAATGTTATTCATATTCATTCTGGGAAATTTTTCTTAAATTTAAAAAAAATGTGTCAAAATTTTTAGGGTCTTGTTTTCTATATTTTCAAATGTTTTCTTATTTTAGATTTTTTAACTACTTTTATTAATAAACATTCGTATTTTAAGATTTCATAGACACACAATTTTTACCCGGCTTGTACATTTTAAATAGTTTATTATTTAATTTGAAACAACTTACGATTTTACGGGAATAATATAAGAGTGGAGAGAGGACATTTTAATACTATTTCTGAATTTCACAGGGGATATTTTATGGGGAATTTTTATAAGGGATTTTTAATGAATGCATTTCTTAATATAAGATAAAAAAAGTACCACATTTTTGCTTTACTAATTTTAAGAAAAATGTTATTTTTTAATATCTTAAATAATTAAAAAAAACAGGATTAGCTTTCTAGTTTTCATGGCAATTTTCATTTAAGGGCGATTTTTTGAATAATATAGCAGTGGAGAGAGGACATTTTAATACTATTTATGAATTTCACAAGGGATATTTTTAAGGGATTTTTAATAAATGCGTTTCTTAATATAAGATAAAAAAAAGTACCATATTTTTGCATTTCTAATTTTAAGAATTTAAGGTCGATTTTTTTTTTGTTGAGTGTGAATAGGTGGATGTATGGATGGATCGCCGGCTGGTTACCCGGCAATATACCGACTGCATATTTATGGTTCATTATTTGTTCAGTTTCAGTTTCTATTTGTCATAGGCAAGCAGCCAAGCAAGCGAGCAATTCGTACAGACGCCGCACGAGTCTCGAGATGATGACGGGTGAAAGCTGTCTGTGACTAACTGACTAACTGAGTTGACGTTTCACGCTGTTGTTGTAACAGTTGTTGTTGTTGTTGTTGTAACAGTTGTTGTTGTTGTAACGGTTGTTGTTTTTGCAGTTAGTTTAGTTGTTGTCTTTGGCATTGCGCCGGTCAATTAGGCGGCTATTGCTCTGCCCCGCTGTAAGCAGTCTCCAGCACTGCACAATTTTGATTTTGGTTTTTCTTTCGCTGCTATTTGAGTTTTCCTTTTGTTTTCTTTGTTAATTGTTCTGCCTGAACTCATCAGCATTTTGCACTGCCAATTTCACCCCAAAACTCAATCTATTTTAATGGCTTTATTAACCCGTCCGTTGACGTTTCTGACCAATTCGGGGCGTAATTAAAATTTCTGCTCGCCTCAAAATAAAACCCACGCGGCGCATACGTAATGCAGATTCATATATATATATATATATATTTTGTATTTAGATTTTCCTGTTGCCATAATTTGGGTAAAAGCGCAATTATGTTGGTCTAAATTAAAGTGAAGCTATTCAAATATTTGAACTGACTTTGACGAATGAAAGTTTTTCGACTGCAATTTGAAAGAAGTGTTTCAATGGAGAAGCTATATCTATAGAATCTCGATCTAGCACATCTAAGAAGGAAAACAAAGTTCAAGTTTGAGTTGCGAATATATGTCAAGTTGAGATCAAGTTACGATCGAGTATTCTCAGTCAGCTTTGCCAAGTGATGTTAAGTAATTGCACTCGAGGCATTCACTTGACTTGCACCGATTTCGTAATTGCTTTGACTTTGAAAATAAACCACTTTTATAAAGAGTAGAATACAAATATATATATCTATCTGTTCTTGTGTCTTGTGTGTCTTAAAATCTTTTCTGTACCATGAACCAAGTTAAAAAGTTAAGCAACCTCGACTGGAGCATTCTAACTTGTTTTGTGTTAGGCGTATATGCTTCTGGCCATAATCTATGTTGGCAGATGTTAATGATAATGTTGCCTTGCCATGCTGACTACTCATTTGTTGGGTATTCAACCATTAATGGCACCTCACCAAGTCGCCAGTAACCTCAACTGAACCGCAAATACTCGTTAATCCAAATTGGCCCTCGCCGATGGCAAAGTTCGCATTTTTGCTGTTAAAACACGCTCCATTTTCCTTGAACCAGCGAACAGCTTTGGTTTTAGCTTTTAGCACAGACAGCTGTTAATTGGCCAGAGCCAACAAGCCACATCTATTAACCACATTTGATATCAATGCTCGGACAAATAGTTTCGACTTCAAGTGCGCATTAGTTACGGGTAATCTACTCTAGAGTCTAGAACCCCAGAAAACATTCTTTATTTTAGAAATCCGCCGAAACTAGAGGTTACATTTGTTCCATTCGGGGGATTTTTCGAAAATTTTGAAGGAATATATATATATCGATGCGTATACAGCAGAAGAATTTTTACATTCGATTTTTGTTACCAACATAAATTGGTAATTGAAAAGTCAACTTATGATGTTCGGGACTCCAAATTAGGTAGTATAGCAATAGAGGTGGCAAAGGAAATTACCATATTTCTAGGATTGTCAATTTGAGGCAAGCTTTTCTAAATATTATTTGATGCTTAACAAATATTTCTCAAACAAAGGAAAACTTTCCAATTTGTAACGCGATTTTCCAGACCTTTTCAGACTGTACCTTAGGATAGACAGACAAACAGGATTTAATCCATAATTCCTGTAGACATGTTCGATCCCTCAGCAGGAGAAAGACAAACATTTTTGGGGTTTGCATTTGAGACGTGTCTCAAGCTATCTGATTTGGCTTTGTGGATGCAACGTGGAGCCTGCAAATTTGTTATGCACAATCTAATCCATGTGTTATTGTTGCAATGCAACCGTGCATCCCACACGGGATGTTAAGTCCCTCATTCGGGGAACGAAGAGGCCGATTAGCAAGCAAGAATGGTGGCAGAGGGACCCTTTATGAGCCCTGAACCGTATTGTGGCGTAGGAAGACACACAATACGGCTACAAATCAGGGACGAAGAAAGACAGATGCGGGAACGGAGTTGGGCAGAGACACCAGGACTCCGACAAGCCAGAAGTCTCCTAGGTGGCTATAATCAAAAGCGATTTAGGCAAATGATATCCATGGGGAAGAACAGACTCAGAATACTCACAGGTCTATTGACAGGACACTGTAGACTGAGAAGTCACCTAATCAAATTAGGTATTTATAGCAGCGATGTATGCAGGTTTTGCGGATACGAGTAGGAATCCTCGACGCACATCCTAACAGAATGCGTCGCCTTAACCAGGAAAAGATGCAGCATCCTAGGGCAACCAAGCAAAGATTCTAGCATTCGTGCAGGAGTAGGGATTGATGGACCTTATAGGTCGCAGCGCTAACTTTTCCCCAATCATAATAATAATAATAAGTCCCTCATTAATGCGTACTAATTATGTTAAGTAACATAATTATGTTAAGCAACAGAGTTATGTTAAGCAACTGATTTAGTCCCGAATAAACTTTGCTTGACGGTGGTACTTGGGTGTCATTATCTTATCCAGGCATTCCCTGACGCGGGGAAACTTCGCTGCAACAGTTATGTTATCATTGGTATGTTGCAAGAATGCACTCGAGGCTCGTTTCATGTGCCACTTGACATGCTAACAATTTAATTTGAACTCAAGACTCAAGTTGCAATTTTGGTTAACTTTGTTGCACTGCGTTTGCTTTGGGTCGTCGTCGTTGATCTTTATGGCCTGAAATATATTGGCTAACAAACTGGCACACTTTAACTGCCTACTTAAGTATTTAAGCCAGTTTATTTTCATTGCTGGCTTGTCATACTCGTCTTACATTAAGTTGTCATATAAGTTGGTCCATAAGGAAGTTGTGTTCAAATATTTATGGCTAACGCACTTCAAATATTGAGTTCTGTTTCGCTTTTTTTGGGTGGGGTTGGTAATTATTGTCTTTGGCTAAAGAGCATGTCAGCAATGTGGCCCTCTGGCTTTTTGATCTTGGTTAATAGACAAAAACAGTAATGGTTTCCGGCGTAGACTGCCACTTAAAAGCCTTTTGTTCGAGTTGACACCTTGATATGGTTATAGCTGTGGCTATATCTGATGCCAGAGACACATCAATCAAATCTTTTAGCCTACGCCTTTTCAATGTAATGCGGGCCATCTTTTTTTTATTACTTTTATTTCGTTGTTTATTTATTAAAAAGGTTTTTTTTGGCAAAAAACAGTGCCACGGACAGTCACGGCTATGTCGAGATCTGTATAATTGGATTGTAATGTTGGGCCCAACCCTAAACAACCCACTCAGAAGCACAAACACGATTTCATAGCCTGCTTGGTAAATGTCTTACAATGGCTAATTCCCACATAACACACACACTAACACAGCTAACACTCTTACTACTACTACCACAAGTGACTAACCAATGTCATGGCTTTGTGTACTAACTAAGTATTGTAACCTTTTGTATCATATTGAAGAACTTTCCTATCGTGTGTATGCGTTCTCTATTTACTTATAGGATTGGCTTGCGGGACGTGCGTTTTTATGTCCGAATACGGTTTCACACTCGATTGTAACTTCAAGAAATCTGGACTGTTTCGTGTGCGAAATTTGGGTGGCGTCAAGGCGCATTTCGGTTTAGGTAAATCCAACGTATCAACAAATCTATAACCCATCCCAACCCCTCCCCCTCCCTCCTCATCTATTCTATTTAGTTAACCTCTAACTTATAGCTCTAATCATAAACTGTACATACGAAGCGTAAAAGTGTAAATAGTTTCGACTCGAATGTTAATCGAGCAGAAGACCAAAAGAAAAGAAAAAATCTGCATTTAAGGCCAACAGCAATGGATTGATGCCAATGCCAATGCCAATGCTGGTGTTGGTGGCAATATCCAGTTTAGAGTGGAGCAAGATACGGTTCAATATCCGTAGCAATAGCATTGACCACTGACCACTGACCATTGGCTATTTGTTCGAAACCCTAATTCACAATCTGATCTGTACATACAAGAAGAACAAAAAGCGATTAATTATCGACGAGATTGCTGCGATTTGATTGATGAAGTCTTGACCACATTGACCACATTCATTATGGTGCAACATTAACAACATTTGCTTGCAGGTCTCAGTGTGGGCGACGAGCTCGGCTTCAAGGAGTCGTTGAGCATTGTGGAGAGCGATCGCCGCCGTGCAATTAACTACCGGAACGGAGCACCAGAGCTGGTGGGCGTGTTGCCCTCCTCGCGACAGAAAGAGGTGAGCGTTGTTAACACTCGTACACTCAGAGAAAATAGGTTGTTCTCAATTCAAGTACAACTGCGCTTGAAAGATAGAATAATCTAACTTGGCATTTTCCGAATGCGTTTTATATTTGGGAATTTTGGGTTGGTTAGCGCAGTTTTTGTTTCGTACAAAATAAGTACTTTCATTTTTTTCTGAGTGTATGGGCTGCTAACAAAAAGTCAACTAAATTCCACAGGCAACGGCGCAGCATGCACTGCCCGAGAAGCGCATCACATCCCGTTCCTCCGGACCCGGATCCTACAATCTGCAGCTGCTGCAGCAGGCGGCCAAGGTGGCGAAGAGTCAACCACAACAGCCACAACAGGGTCAACTCATGACAGAGGCACGTCCGCTGCCAATGGGCGTGCCCATCTTCAAACCCATACCACATAAGGCCGGGGGCAACAGCGAGCCACAGCCAACGCCAGTTGGGGCACAGCGTCGCATAGCCGTGGATACCACACAGCCCCGCGTCAGTGTCAACAACAAACTTGTGGATGGAAATGTCAAGCCTGTGAGCAGAAACAACAAAGACTTCAATAAGCCAATAAATTATTACTTTTATTAACTATTACTAACTGTTTCCAGCACTCGAATCGAACATTCCATGCCGACAATCAGATGGTGGCACAACCAAAGCAATCGCTGCCGCAGGCTGTGCCCGTTTTCCAAGCGATGCCAGACTCCATTTCTCGGATTGCCAATGTGGGCAAGACTGAGATGGTGTCGCCTCCGGCAGCGGAGCAGCGCACACTCGGCAAACATCCCAATTATCTGCAGTTCGAGGAGCCCAAGTTTGATCTGCGGGATGTGACAGTTGAGGAGCTTGCGGCGGCGGCCAATGTCACCGTGGACACCATCAAGCACGCCATCTATGTGCGGGAACAGCAACTAAAGGCCGAGCATCGAGCCATGCTCGCATCCAAATTGAGGCAGGAATTCATGCGCACATCCACAGTGAAGACCACAACAACAACGACGACGACAACAACACCAAAGCCAACTCAACAGGCCGAACACAAAGTGTCAAAGGTGAGCATTTTGTAACTGTAAATGTGTGATACACGTATAGTGCGTAGTCAACACGATGAGACGACGTTTAGAGTCGAACTGCGTGCTCTGACGAGCAGGCCCTTTATTTATATAAAATGCTTAAACCTAAATACATATACAGTGGCTCACAGTTCAAGCGGATCACATGTAAGACTGCTCGAAGTAAGCAGTAAGCAAAAAATAGTGTACTTTGTTACATAATCCTACCTAGCAGGTGGGGAAACCCCAGTTTATGGGGGTCATATATTCATTTTGGTGGTAAATATATGTACCTATCGGTCTTTGGAATTTTTGAAAAATAATGAATAATTAGCTTATGGCAGGCAATTACTTTTGTTCTTTGACACTGCTTTCTTTGAACTGTGAGCCACTGTATAATATTATGCAGACGGTTGAAAATAACGGCGAACGTGCGGAGGAAGCGGAAGGATAACGGCAACTGTCGCGACGCCAGCTGCCGGCAAATTGTCGGCAGCAAAAACGGCAGTTGTGAAATTGAACAAGCAACAAGACGATGAACGAAGGCGGAGAATAAGGCAATGGCGCATTATCGACAGCGATATTCCAATTGGACCTGAACAAGGCTGGCTTGCATGGGCCAGCTATCAGCATCTCGCATGTTCATACTTGAACACTTATACTACATTTGCCTTAACTAGTTTCAAGAGGATTTATTTTTCTTAGTGTACGATGTTGTAATTGGAAATTCATGCTTAGGGAATCGGTGTATGTTATCGAAGATTCATTTTTCACTTTCTTATTGCAGGTCATGAATGCACCCAAGGAGTACTATCCAGTGGGCTATGATAAGAACTTCGATGACAACTTCAAGTCAAAGGTCGACTTGCCGCCAACGAGTTTCTCCTGCGCGAAGCAAAAGCATTTTCCGGGCCTCTATGCCGACACCGATCTGGGCTGCATGGTGAGTTCTTGGTTATAGAAAACTTATCATCAATTAAATGTGTAAAATTTACCTTCCTCTTAGGTATTTCACGTGTGTGCTCTGACGGATGATGGAATGGTGCGCAAGTCGTTCCTGTGTCCGGAGAATACGTTGTTCGATCAGACCATACTGAAGTGCAACTGGTGGTTCTATGTGGATTGCAGTGCCAGCAAGAGTGTCTACGATTCGAATATACCCATCTCGAAGAGCTATCAGCTGATGAAATCGCTCACCTATTTCTCCAAGTACAACAGCCAGAAGAGCGATCAGGATGGCGATAAGGATGAAAATGCCGTTGACATCGATTCGCTGAGGGAGTCCATGGAGGGTGTCTCCCGTCGCCTGGAGCAGGCCAAGACTACCCAGGCACAGCTCCAAGAGCTCAAGGCAGGGGAGGAGGGACAGCAGCAGCAGCAGCATCAGCAGTTGTCCAACTAGTTTTAGTCATATAGTTGCTATCTGAGATCTAGTTTAAGTTAAGTTCATGATCGAGCGTCTCTGGTCGATTTGCCGTACATAGTCAATGTCTTGCGAAAGGCAACAACAAACAATTGTTGCCTCTGCTGCTGTTTGTCTGTTGTCTGTTGTCTGTTGTCTCTGGCCAATCAATATAAAAAAAACACCCATCATTTCCTATGGCATTTCCTAGCTGTAGTTAAGTGGATCATCTCTATACATAGTTATAGCTATATGCATAAATACTACCTAATCTAGTGCAATTGTAAGTGTATGTTGCGGTTAATATTATATATATTTCATATTGCTATTTATTTATTATATTCTTCGACAAAATAAAATACTACGTGTTACCCAAATTACTCCAATCGTATCTCAATATTCTGGATTTGGTTAGCGATTTCAAAGTCGCACATTGGATAAAGGTATTAGCTTTCTGCTCTAAAAATTTTCATTGATGGATCTTACGATAAGGACTGCAAAGTAGAACAAAATATACAATACAAGGCATTTTAAGGGGTTACTTCAGAAATTAACTATACGAGGATTGGTTTTATGTTTTGAATATATAGGTAAAGGATATTCCAATCTAACGCTGAATTCACTCATTGCGACTACAAGGATCACTTTTGATGGTGATCTTTAAGTTAGAAATCATTTGTGTTGAATTAGTAGTACAAGTGGGCAAGATTAAATCGGTTATCGGGAATTGTTCAATCTAAAATTGAACATCTTAAATTGAGAATTGTAATTTCAAACACATTTCTGCAATCCTTAACTTGGAAATTCCATCTTAAAAATATTAAAGAAAAGATACATTTTCATGGCTTACGAACTTATCTACCCCGTTTGCACAAGTAGGTAGCATCTCTGCCACTAAGTATATATATTTAGCAAGATTTAGCCATATCTGTCTGTTCGCCTTTATGAACACACTGATCTCAGAAGAGACTACAAATAAAATGAAATTTTAATGCTCGTTTCAGATCCAGGTTAAGTTTATTTCAATTTATCGATAACTGAATTCGTGTCACGAATATCGGTACAAATCGATCACCGATAGCACTAAAACACACAACTATAAAGATAAAGGCTTCCCATTCATATATAATATGCCCTGTCATACTATTGAATAACTGTAAAAAGTTCATTATGATCAGACAATCTTCTGAAAGCAAGACTACTCTAAAGACTATATCTTTCTGTATCTCCTCAGTCTGTGTTCCAGTGAATTGAACAGTATCTGCTCATCGAGCTGAGTCCACTAGGCACTCCAACTTGTTTTTCTCGAAGTGATAAGGATCAGTCAACATATCAACTTACCTGGTTTGATTCCACTCCCTTTGACTCAATGATGCCCATAACGCATGCTCATAAATAAATAAATCCAACAAATAAAATTCCAAATAAAATAATTTATTTTTTATTAAGCAAAGTCAAAGATAAAGACAAAGACGCAGACGAAGAGACAATAAATAATGGACGAGTGATCGCAGTAGCTGAGCTGACCTCTTTCTGCTGTGTGCTGACCATGGCCGAGAGGTGCAACGATGTTGGCCCTAATGCCGCTGCTTGTGGTTATGGGGAGACGGAGGCGGATTCGGGGGCGGAGACTTGTCCACATTGCGATCGCTCTTGTCGTGAATGTGAACCGCTTCGCTGAGCTCCACATTGGCATGCAACGCGGCATCGTTGGCATTCAGTTGCGCCTCCTGGGCAGACAGCGTTGCCTTCTCCGCCGCATCGCGTGTCTCCTCGTAGTCCAAGCGTGCCGCATACGCCTGCGATTCGATGTGCTCCAACTTGCCTTTGGCCTGGGCAACCATATCGATTTGTGATGACAGCTCAGCGGCGGCTTCAGCAGCTGCCTTCTGGGCCAGCTCCGAGGCGGATTGGGCATTGTTGAGGGCGGCAGTTAAGACGCTGACATGATTGATGGCCTGCTGGGCGGAATATTGAGCCGCTTTCGCCGAGCGTTTGGCCTGCTGCAACTGGGTCAGTTCCCCTTCGACGGATTTGTGCGCCTCGACGCTCTGCTCCTCAAGCCGGCGCATTATCAGCTCCTTGCCCTTGAGCACGGCAACCACTGTGCCGGCTGCCTGAGCCGCGGCCTGGGCCAAAGTGCTCTTGGCCACGTAGGAGGCCTGTTTGCCGGCTGCATTTTGACTGGCCGCAGCGGAGAGTGCCTGATCCGCCGAGCCCTTGGCAATGTTACGCAAGCCATTGTCGGAGAGATAACCACCACCTCCAACTCCACTGCTGCTGCTGCTGTGCCCACTGTGACTACTATGCCCACTGTGCACAAAATCGATATGCTCGTAATGCGGACTCAGGTGATGAGTGTTGGGCGCAGTAAACTCATCATGATTGATGGCCTCGAAGACGAACGGCGGCACCTCGTGATCTATGAGCACAGCATCGCCATGTGATGGTCCCGGATGTGGTGGCCCCGGATGTGGTGGCCCATGATGTGGTGGCCCGTGATGTGGTGGTGGTGGCACATTTAAAACATAATGCGCATCCTTGCGCTTCACCTTGCGTCCGAATGCCGGCACCTCACCTAAAACCAGCCGGAAGCGATTGTATTCATGAATGCACTTGGCAAAAAAATCCATTTTTTTCCGAGTATGTGTATAAAATCAATCGTGAGCTAAAGCAAAACTTACCACACAGCAGCAGCAACAACAGCAACAACAGCAACAAGTGCAACATCATCGGTGACATCTGTCTGTGTCGTGAGTTTCTGTTTATGCAACAAGACAAAGGAAAAGTTTCATTTTATGCAATTGGTTGGCGGACAGGAAGCACTCGTTGCAGGTGCACGCTGTTCCTGTGGCATGCCAATTGATGGCTGATCATGGCATTAAAGGTGGTGGGTGCGCAGGCTGAACAAGCAACTACAGCTGCCACAACTGCCACTACTACAACCGGTCGAGCCAACGGCAATATCAATTTATTGATCCTTCACAAAAATACTCTTTGATTTTTACGAGTCTTTGCTTGGATTTCCCCTTTCGCTTTCATAGGTCAAAGGTTGTAAATGAAGTTGGAAAAGAAACAGGAAACAGAGAGGCAATATATAATACTCCGAAAGCTATATCAAATTGGAATCTGATGTTGATCATTTTTTGTCTTGGTAAAGGTAAAAGTATTCGAACTCATTTTTGACCGATATTTGATCTATATGATAAGAAAGAGTTGTCCGATATCACTAAAGTTGTGTCAAAAAGTGAGAAGCATATTAAATCGTATAACTTGTAAGTTTGTAAGTTTTATTTCGATCAAAGGTATTCACGGCAGCTATATGATATAGTGATCTGATCAAATAGTTTCAAAATGATATCTTGCAAACAGAGGGACTAATTTGCATGGGAAGATAGCTGGACAGATTGGCATGGCTATATCGACTTTTGACAATATTATAATGCCCTCTTTAGGGTTATAATATTACCATACTCTACTACTACTACTCTACTCTGAATTTCCAAGCCCAAATCGCTCGTTCTTTAGTTTAGGCTAGTTCTTTCAATCTAATCAGTTACGGTATTGTCGAAATGAGCATGGGTGCTCTATATCTCAACCTCTCTCACCCTCACCCTCTCTTTCTCTCTCTTTCTCTCTCTCTTTCTCTCTTAACCTCGCCTTAACCAGGAAAAGAGGCAGCATCCTAGGGCAGCATATCATGAGGCCCAAGGACATAGAAACCCTCAACCCAACAAAGATCCTGGCATTCGTGCAGGAGTTGGGATTGATGGCAGAGCTGTAGGCTCAGTAAGGGGGCACAATAGACCTTATAGGTCGCAGTGCTGGTTCTCCCCAACTACAATAATATAAATAATAATAATTCCATCCTACTTTCCCGCACAAATAAAAGCTAAATCTTTAATCTGGCCGTAATAAATGAAATGAACAGTTAAGTTCCAAATTGCGCAGATTCTTGCAACTTGAACTCTTTATCCGTTTCCAGAGAGATTTCAGAATTTTTGTGTTAAGTGATTAAGTGTGTCAGTCAGTTGGTTGGCAGCGATGCGAAGAGCAGAACCAGTTTACTTTTATGGCCGGGACCAACTTGCAACACACACACACACACACACATACGAGAAACTGGACAGTGGCAAGAGGCAACTTTTCCAAAAGACAGTAATCACTCACTTTGACAGATATGCCACACACAAGTTATACACAGTTGCAAAAAAAAAGATTTGTTTTTTTTTTGGGTGTTGCGCGTTGTCAAAGTGGACACGTCCTGTGTGGTGCGCAGGCGAAACGTTTCTAATGCACAAATGAGCGAATGAGTGCCACAAGAGTCACTTAGTTCAGAGTCGATCGGCGGGTTCGGGTTCGCTGGAAAACGCTTTTACTTTCTTGCAACGGAAATGCCTCGAGAGCTCTTCGTGTAAATCCGGTAAACACACGTTGCCAATTGCCAGCCACCGCCTGGAAGTCGAAAGCATTTATAAGCCAAGTGGTTCGCTGCCTGGGAGCGTCTCCACACTCACAAAAATATGTACTTCAAAGGCGAATCGAACTGAATACTGAAAATAAAAGAAAAATCAGTCTGGGAACTAGACATATTTCCTGGAAATTTTAGAAAAACCTCGCCAGAAATTGGACTCAGAAAACAGCTGACTTTTGACAGCTCTTCAGCAATATGCCTTCCGCATAATAAGTTGAGCTACACTTGAAGACAAAAGTGTGGTGATTTTATGAATTTCAGGTGTGATTTTTTTCTCTGAGTGCAGCTGTGCCTCTGCCCCGCCCCAGATGAGGTCGTGTGCAATGAAAGTGCAAACCCGTTGGCCGTTTGCTTTATGAGTTTGCAATGCAACGCAAATTGCTCCGCTTTGTTGCTGTTGTTGTTGTTGTCGAGCAAACAACAACAGCACTAGCAACAACAACAACAACAACAACAGAGCAACAACAGCAACATCAAGTAAACAACACCTGGCAGCTGGGTCAATGCTTTCTTGGATAATTTGAAGAAAGGAGGCGCCTCTCTTAATCGCTGTGCAGCGATTTAAATGGCAGCAAACACCAAAAACTGTGAATTATGAATTCAACATGACAAGTACACACACATTTTGTAACAGTGTGCGCAACAGCAACTCGTGGCCCCATTTATGATCTCAGCATATGTTTGCTTGCTTCCCTATTTGAATATTGTATTATACATGCAACTACATCCAAGAGCTGCAGATGCAACTGGCTGCAGATGCAACTGGCTGCAGATGCAACTGGCTGCAGATGCAACTGGCTGCTGCTGCTGCTGTTTACAGTTCAATCTGGAGATTCTTTGGCTTCTGTCAGCTTATTTAGTTGCCTGTCCATCAGCTTAGCCCCTTTCCCAATCTGTATGATAAATCCTTCCCAGACTCAAATGCAAAACACACTTAAGCAGAATATCATATACCCTTACGGAGTCCACTTTTTCATATTTAAACTTCATCTAGTCGAGGCAGTCGAGACTAGCAGATACTCTGTATATATACATATTTCGCTTGCTAATATTATTTTGTTCCACAAGAAAATACGATCTATATGAAATTTGCAGAGTTACATAATATGTCCTGGTATATTATCCATAAATTTCGATGGAATACCCTTACTTTATTGCTCTTGGAGATGCTGCCTGTTAAATAGACTTGCACAGCTTGGCTATAATTGGGTTTTTCTGGGTTTCCCTCTTCCCTGGCGTAGGAAGACACACAATACGACTACAAATCAGGGACGAAGAAAGACAGATGCGGGAACAGAGCTGGGCAGAGACACCAGGACTCCGACAAGCCAGAAGTCTCCTAGGTGGCTACAATCAAAAGCGATTTAAGCAAATGATATCCATGGGGAAGAATAGACTCAGAATACTCACAGGTCTATTGACAGGACACTGTTGACTGAGAAGTCACTTAACCAAATTAGGTATGTATGCAGGTTTTGCGGACACGAGGAGGAATCCTCGACGCACATCCTAGCAGAATGCGTCGCCTTAACCAGGAAAAGATGCAGCATCCTAGGGCAGCATATCATGAGGCCCAAGGACATAGAAACCCTTAGCCCAACAAAGATCCTGGCATTCGTGCAGGAGTAGGGATTGATGGAAGAGCTGTAGGCTCAGAAGGGGGCACAATAGACCTTATAGGTCGCAGTGCTAACTTTTTACTCAATCATAATGACAATGGTAGATAGAAGATATAGTGTTCCATCAGCAAACGACATTGTTGTTGTTGGTTTTCTCCTTGAGCGCAGTCTTGAAACAAGTTCATTTCAAATATTTCAAGCGGCTCACTCGGAATTCATTTGAATATATTTGATAACTTTATAATTTTGCTATATAGTTGAATTCAGTGAAAATTCAAGTTGTGATTGCATATTTAGGTATCTTTATGTTTCCAATTATAAACCCTCGAAAATGCTATGCTTGGCAAGCTGCTGATGAAATCAAAATCAACATTTTGTTTGCCTGGCAGTCAGCTGCCTCAAGAGACTCCAGTTTTGTTAGCTTTGTTTAAAGTAAACATATATATATATATATATATATATATATATTTGTTTGCAATGAGAAATTGAATACTCAGATATACACACGACAAGTGACAAGCCCGTTTCAATGTTTACCAAGTTTCAATCAAACTTGCAACACGTTTTCAGTTTGTTCAATTTGATATGAGAAAAACTTTTCTCATTTTTTTGGGAGCTTTGAAAACCTTTTTTTATTGATGAGTTACTCTCTAATTTCAGAACTTCGTGATGGGTATATTGATAGTTAGATAATGGATTAATTTGAAATTGAAAATTGAATCGCTCGCTCTACTTCCAGAGCTTCTTGATGGACATATTGCGCTCGGAGTCCTTCTGCATGATCTTGGAGACAGCCATTTCGAAGTCCTCCTGGTTGACATGAGCCCGACGCTCTCGCAGCGCGTACATGCCCGCCTCGGAGCAGACACCTTTGAGCTCCGCACCAGTTGCGCCAGGCATCAATTCGGCAATCTTGTGCAGGTTGATGCCACGCGTCAGATTCATTTTGCGCGAATGAATTTTGAGAATATCCAAGCGTGCCTCCTCGCCAGGTGGCGGGAACTCAATCTTACGATCGATGCGCCCAGGACGCAACAGAGCCGGATCCAAGATGTCGATGCGATTGGTGGCCATGATCACCTTGATGTTGGAATAGCTCTCAAAGCCATCCAGCTGATTGAGCAGCTCTAACATGGTCCGTTGCACCTCCGAATCAGCACCACGGCCCGACTTCGTCCGGGCGGAACCTATCGAATCGATCTCATCCATAAAAATGATAGACGGAGCATGCTCCCTTGCCATGACGAACAACTCGCGCACCATGCGCGATCCCTCGCCAATGTATTTCTGCACCAACTCCGAGCCGGAGACACGGATGAAGGTGCACTCCGTGTGATGGGCCACAGCACGGGCCAAAAGAGTCTTCCCCGTCCCTGGGGGTCCAAAGAGCAACACTCCCTTGGGCTTGGCAATGCCCAGGGCATCAAATAATTCGGGATGCTTGATGGGCAGCTCGATGACCTCCTTGATCTCAGTGATCTGCTTGGATAGACCACCAACCATTTCGTAGGTGGAATCGGGCACCTTCTCCACCAGCATCAGCGATACCAGCGGATCCACCTTGCTCGGCAGGATCTTGTGCAGCTGATAGCTATCGTGTCGCAAGGCCACCCGACTGTTGCTTGTGATGGCATTGATATCGATGCTCTCGTCCACATCGACCACATACTTGCCATCCTGTGGCACTTTGACCAGCACCTTCTTCGTATCAATTGGTTTCACCACCTCTGCCACATAGCTGCCATGTTCGCGCAACAAGAGAAGCTCCTCGTGCAGCAGTCGCACTATCGAAAATCGAATACATGTTGCAAGTTGGCAGATGGAGAAGATTCCAGATTCACTCACCCTTCGAATTGAGCTCGTTGCGTTGGGCTTCCAGGCGCTGAAGATTTCGCTTCTTCTCCGACACCACAAATTGCAAGTCGGCAATTTTTTGCTCAAAATATGAGCTGAGACCGGTGCTGGTTTGAGCTGGCGGCAGTGGCGGTGCCGCAGTATCAATTTCCATCTAAAATGTTTTGTTTTATTGCCTATTATTTGTTTACAATTCAGAGTAACTCTCCCTTACTCACCGGAGCGGACATTTCATGTATAACTATTCAAAATCTATTCTCAAAATGAATCTCTACAGCTTTGCCGCCAGACTGTCGTCGCTTCTGATTCTTTTGTTATGATGAGATGACAGTTTCAAATGGCAGTGTTGCAAAGGGCCATTAAATAAGCTGCTATGCAACACTGATCAATTTACATCAATGTAAGGTTATGTTTTTTTTTTGTTTTGTTATGAATTATGTTAAGATTATTATTTATATTAAAAATAAGTTAAGTTGTATATGACAAAATGAAAATGAAAAAAAAATATTGTGTTCACTTCAACTTTTGTATTAGAAATGAAATAATTAATAAAAAATAATAATATAAATAATTCAAGTTCTGTTAAAAATAATCATTATTTGATTTCTATATAACTCTGATACTTTTGTAAATAATGAAAAATGTTGCTAGATACCATTAGAAGTAAATAATAACTGTTAAGTATTCCACACAAAAATATATATTCCAAGTAATACGAAATTCTCTCTTTTGCAGGAGAGCTGCATACCACGCCTTGCGGTCAACTGATGCTATTATTAATTTTTGCAACAGCCCCAAAGTATGCAAGCTTTTGTGCCCAAACAATTATGCATGAATTAAATATGTGCGCCCATAGTAAATAATTAGAGTTCTGTACAAAAATAATCATTATTTGATTTCTATATAACTCTGATACTTTTGTAATATATTGAAAAATGTGGCTAAATCCCATTAGAAGTAAATAATAACTGTTAAATATATAGATTTCAAGTAATACGAAATTCTCTCTTTTGCAGGAGAGCTGCATACCACGCCTTGCGGTCAAATAATGCGATTATCATTTTCTGCAACCGCCCCAAAGTATGCAAGCTTTTTTTTATTAGATGTGCTTAACATAAAAAGAGAAGTTGCGCGATTTCAGAAAGATTATATATATAAAAAATACTAACATTCCAAATATAATATTTGAATATGCTGAAATTGGAATTAGGCATGAAAATAATCAATTTTTACGTGTTCAAGTACGCCAGCTGAACTTGTGCCATTATAGATTGGGAATGCATATAAATTGTGTGTTATTATTAGCAGGAAGTTATCGCAAAATTATAAATTGCACGTAACTTAGAATTAAGATATAGCAGCTATGGCCTTAAGCCTTGCATATAAATATTTCATATTTACAAAAAAAATATATATATATGCTACTCGAAACCTCTAAGCGAATGTATTACCTTGATTTTTCACAAATCGAATATAAATTCAGCAAATGGAAATCACGTCACGTCAATTATGATTGGGAAAGTCTTAAATCTGAGCACATTATTGATTAGATTATTAGCTCACGTAAAAGGCAGCTGATGATGACTTTTATATATACGTATATATGGAGCCATAGCCATTTAAATGTTTATTTTGGGCTTATAGACAAATAACCCCAATAAATAACTTTAGTTTTAACTCAACTTGACTTATAACCAAATCTTTTTACCAGTGCATCCCAAAAGGAAATCACACTTATTAAGCCATTATTTATGATTTGAAATATATATGATGTTCTTGATGATTATTTATATGCGAAGTTATAGCCATTTAAATGATTAATTTAGGCTTTTAAACAACCAAAAAACCCAATTGCTAACTATAGTAGTATGCAATTTGTGACGCATCGGCAGTTCCAAATGAGAACCACAAACTTTAATCCAATATTATAATTATAAGGCTCCCTATGCCTGATGTAATTATATATATATATGTATATATCTGTATATATATATATGACTAATTTGGGCTAATAAACCCAAACCCAATAGCACAACCAAATGTACAGTCCCAACTAAGAATGAGAATCAAAATTATTAATCGAATTTTTATGCTTTTATTTAAGTACTAATTATATATGCTCGATATATGTATATTCTGTATAATACTATGCACAGCAATTAGTTAGATATATAGACAACAATGAGGTGCAAAACTTTGGATTTTGTTTAACAAAAATGATTCACAGCGATTTGCCCAAAAATCAATCAAATTCAGCGAATAAATATGTGAAATAAATTGCTACAACTTAAATGCTAATTAAAAGTATATATATATATATATATATAATTCATATAACTGACTATTTGTTAATAATATTGTTATTGTTGTTGTTGGTAATGTTGCTGACAATTTGCGTGGGTTTCTTTCGTATTTGAACTTTAGACAAAGCGAGACAAGTCGCTGACATTGATATTGGTCTAGAGAAGAGTTTTTTTTGTTTTTGTTGTGAAATACATATGTACAAAGACTTAAAAGATATAAACTATTGCTAGGTTGCGAGGTTATGTTGTCGTCTTCTCTGACAGCTTTTCGTGCAGCGCTGTAATATCGTATATAGCCACCAGATCTTTGTTCAGACCCTCGAACACCTGAGCCACACGCGGCTGCAGATTGTAGAAGAGCAGCGGCTGCTGGCGTTGGGCAAAATCCATGATCATCGTCGATATCACCTTGGCGGCAGTAAAGTCAGCCCCATAAATATGGCTACAATCGATGACAACCGGCAGCGTCGACTTAACGCCCTGCTTGTTGATCACCTTCCGCACAAACTCCATCGATGGGAAGATCAAGCAACGATCCGGTGTCAGCATCAAGTAACGCTGACCACTCGGAGTCTGCAAAAATACAAAAAAAACATAATTATTTGTTTAGATCCGGAATAAACTCATCTTAAGCAAACTTACGGAGAGTGTCTCGATGCACAACTTGGGACGTGCCGCCTGGTAGAGAATGAAAATGACATTGATGCCAATGCCGACGAGAATGCCCAGTTGCAGGGGCAACACCAAACAGGCAACGAAGGCACTGAGGCCGGGTATCAAATCCGTTTCTGTTGGAAGAGAGAGAGAGAGAGAGCGAGAGAGAGAGAGAGAGAGAGAGAGAGAGGGAAATGGTTATTATTATTATTATGATTGGGGAAAAAGTTAGCACCCCCTTACTGAGCCTACAACTCCTTCCATCAATCCCAACTCCTGCACGAATGCCAGGATCTTTGCTGGGTTGAGGGTTTCTATGTTCTTGGGCCTCAGGGAAATGGTTATCAAGTTGGCACTTTATAAAAGATTGCTCTCCTGGAGAGTATACGACCGGGCAGATCCCCTGTACCTAACTATTTTATACAGATATTTTAAACACTATCCACACCCATCTCAAACCAATGCAGCTCAACTTTAACTTAAGCTGCTTTAGAAGATATATAGATACAGATATATTTATATAAAATATTGCATCTACCGATATATGTAAATCTAATGAAGTCACCAAATATAGAATTGGAAATAGATGTGCTTAACATGATCTACAGATATTTGGAAAACTATCCACATCCAACTCAAATCAATCAGTTACACTTTCACTTTGGGACTTATTTTTTGGAAGCTTGACTACAAAACTGCTTGGAAAAATATAGATCAAATAATAATATTCGAATATATCGGTCTCTGTAATTATATCCTAAGGTAAACAGATGTTAAAGGTACGAAATATATAAATAGTCAGATTCAGATTCTTACAGCGATTTGACAAAGTTTCGTCCGACTTTTGTGCTCAGTATTAGTCGAAGTTGGAATACTTTCATTTTCTAGTTATTCCAGGGTATCACAAGTCCTGCAATATTCAATACTCACTTTTGCTATGCCACATGGGCTTGACGACTCGATACTGGACCATGAAGAGGACCGCAGCAATAATGATGGCTGCCAGAGCCGCCTTGGGAATGTAGTAGAAGCAGGGCGTGAGGTAGAGCAGGGCAATGATGACAATGACACTCGTATAGAGATTGGAGAGCTGGGTGCGAACGCCACTCGCATTGAGGATGGCGCCACGGGCAACGCCTCCATTGCTGCGCAGACCCTGCACAAAGGAGTTGGCCACATTGCAAATGCCCGAGGCAATCAGCTCCTGGGTGGCATCCGTTGGCTTGCCATCAGCTGAAAATGGAATTAATTCAACATAAATATTAAATAAAACTAACTAAAATGAAGTCTTACCAAAAGCCTGAACGACAGCCATCGTTTCGAGCAGGGCAATCAGAGGGACGACAATCAAACCGGAGCCCAAGGTGCTGACCATATCCCAGAAGCTCTGACCCTCCACCAGCACCTCGCCCGTCGTCTCGTTCAGCAGCGGGTCCATGTGAAAGGGAGGCGCCTGAAAGTGTGGCAAACCTTTGGGCACAAAGCCCACGGTGCGCACGAGATCCTCATTGCCACTGACCGAGAGCCAATAGCCCAATCCGGCAACGGCACAAACGAGCAACGCATTCCTCGCCGTGCCCACTGTCCAGAAGAAGCCCGTGAGCAGCTGCTGCCACATGGACTTGCCCTGCGCGGGGCCCACACTACAAGTGGCCAAGACGCGCAAGCTGAGCAATAAGGCAATGCAGATGAGACCCAATCCAAAGTCGGGCCAACTGATATTCTCAATATCATCGATAATGCTAATCCACACCTGGAGAAAGGTATTTCCACTCGTGTGTATGCCCAGTAGATCCTTCATCTGTGAGCTGAAGATGATCAAGGAAACGGCACTAGTGAAACCAGCACCCACCGGACCCGACACGAAATCAATGAGAAACCCGAGCTGGAGAACGCCCATCAATATCTCAATGATGCCCGTGAGGAAGGTGAGCAAAGTGGCCATCTGCCAACTGCCGCCGGCAATTTGAAATGAGAGCAGCGCCGATATAGCAGTCGGTCCAATCGGCACATCCTTACTCGATCCAATGAATATATAGATGAAACAACCCAGAAAACAGGCGTACAATCCGTACTGCAAGTCCACCCCAGCAATGCCGGCGTAGGCCAAAGCCTGAGGTATCACTGTGAGCGCCACGGATATACCCGCCACCAGATCACCAATAATATAATCTTTCTTATACTGTGGCAACCAGACGAGTATGGGAAAACGTTTCTCTAGCGTTTTACGCCGGAATATGTTCTTGCAGGTGCTGCGAAGACTGTCCGCAAAATTGTTCGATTTGTTCGCCAATTCTTCCTCCTCCTTTTGGACGATGCAGTCGCGTGATGTGTGATAAAGGGTATTTGTAGGGATATCCACGGATATTTCGGAGCCGCCATTAAATGCCCCATTCACATGACCCGTGTCTTTGGCTGTCATCTTGCCAGCAAAAAAATAGCGTCTTTTTTGTGTTTTTTTTTTTTGCCTTTTATACACTTGCCAATTCAATATTATTTTTGCTAGTTTGTTTTTTGTGGTTTGCGAAAGCTTTTCTTTTTTTATATTTGTATTTTTTTTTTAGGGTTTTAGTTACGGCTTCATCTCACCACCGCCATCACACTGCAACACTGCAAATCACTTAACAAACACTTCCACTTTGCGCCCGAAAATGCGACGACGAAAGCTAAACTATTCGCGAGCGCGGTAAATGCGCGAATGAATCGAGATCGAGATCGAGATCGAAATCGAGATCGAAACAGAAGCAGAAGCAGCAGCGGAGACAGCAGCAGCGACAGCAGCACGTCGTTTGTAGTGCCGAACGCTTGGGGAACTGATTTTAAATAGGTGCGCGTCGTCGTCGTCATTGTCGTTAACGCCGTCGTCGTCGTCGTCGTCGTTAGCGGCAATTCCGAACGTGTCAACAGCACTCGACGTCGCCGTCGCAGTAGACGTCACTGTCGTCGACGCTGCTCGACTAACCGCCGGCTTTCGTTAGAGCAGCACAGAAGAAATAAAAACCGGCTTGCTGTCTCTGCTCGGGCTTTTCTTCTCCGCTTTGTGGTCGGTCGTCTGTGGTCTCGGCTTGATGTTCGGCTCTTGTCTCGGCTCTTGAGGCGAGACACGAGAAATTATAATCGCCGCAGACTGGCTGCCACTTCTTGCAAGCTCGCCTTCATTTGTGCATCGAGGGGGTATTCCACACTCGGCGAAAAATATGACGAAATTGCTTTGGGAATTTCGCATTGAAGTTAAGAATTTAAACTGGCAGTTCTTGTTCGGGTGTGTCCTACACTTGGCAAAACAATAAAGAAAATTGCTTTAAGAGTTTCTTCGATTCGATAGAAATTGGAATCTGATACTCAGAACTGTAGTCTCACCTTGTCACAGAAAAACACGCATTGTAAAATGGCGAATACTAATTTGAGATGCTTACATTCCACCATAAAAGATGTTATTATAAGATAAGATATTAAGTGTGTCGAGAATTGGACTCTCATGACGTACACAAATGGCACAAATTGCTCTCGTTATCGGAGGATAAAATGCATTGTAAAATGATTTAACAGCTATTATTAAGAATTTAATTGGAAGAATTTATGTTTGAAGATAAGATTTCCATAGAAAATATAGAAAATTTATGTTTTATGATTTTAACGATCGAGCTAAAAATAAAGAACATTTCCTGTTTTATCAAATATCTTATTACATATATATATATTATATATGTTTTTTACTGGTGTCATTTTGCGAAATATGTACGAGGTCTGACCAATAAGTAATGAGACTAAGTCCATAAAATACGTATATTTAAAAATTAAGGTACATTGATGTGATCCCCTTCAAAGTACTGCCCTCCCGCAACTACACACTGGTTCCAACGTTTCTTCCAGCTTTCGTAACATTTCTGGAAGGCTTCGACTGGAATGTCCTTTAGTACCCTCGTCACGGCGGTCTGGATGTCAGTTATGGACTCAAAATGCGTTTCTTTCACGGCCAATTTTGTTTGGGGGAACAAGAAGAAGTCACAGGGTGACATATCCGGCGAATAGGGCGCTTGCAGCAACACTGCGATGTTTTTAGAGGTCAAAAACTGCGACACACTGAAGGCACGCGTACCGCTGTTCAATATTACGTCGTTCCATATTCGTGACACGCCTTACAAACACGTTGTCGAAAACACAACACAGCTGGAGAACTATCGAACGTACGAAAGTCGCGAGCACATGTATCGATACAGGAGGGATGGGAGATTAACCGACCGAAGTTTCAGGTTCGCAGTGTTACCACAAGCGCGGCTACAAAATCAGTCTCATTACTTATTGGTCAGACCTCGTATATATATTATATATGTTTTTACTGGTGTCATTTTTCGAAATATGTATACATACATACATAAGTTTAAGTGTACTTCGTCGTACCCCGTCGGGATTTACATATTTCTTAGAAAAAAACAATCTTATCTTGAGAAATCAATGTCATCGTTTGTCTCAGTGCATCAGCTAACTGGTACATCGGTTTTATCAAATATCTTCTTATATATATATATATTATATATGTTTTTTACTGGTTCGAAATATACATACATACATAAGTTTAAGTGTACTTCGTCGTACCCCGTCGGGATTTACATATTTCTTAGAAAAAAACAATCTTATCTTGAGAATTCAATGTCATACGTTTGTCTCACTGCATCAGCTAACTGGTACATCGGTTATTTTAGGAAAAATCAGGCTTTTCAAGATCTTGCGCATGCACGTGCCGGGGGAAACCCCAAACAAGTTCAACAATGCAAATTCTAAGCGATTTTCACGCCAGTCACATGGTTGTTAGACACGCTTAATTGCCACACAAGTACATGTGCCACATCAACCACACAGTTAAAAGTAGTAAAAAATAAACCTGGAAATCAGCAAATTGCCAAGATTTGTTTCTCTTACATGTCAAATCGACATAAGACCAGGAATTAAAATTGCGAATGGGGAGAATGGAGAATGGAATGTTTGCATTAGATGCCAATCTGATAAACTATGGGAATGTCGGCGACTATAACTACTAGACTCCAGCTTGAATAAATAAATAATAATTTATATAGAGAGATGCATTGGAATCTGAGTGGCATAAATAAGGTATTCGATTGTGAAATATTTACAGCAAGATACTTTTCTGGCAACATGATACCTAAATCGAGCACCAAACTTTCCCCAATACACCAAGAATATATAGAAGCCATTAACTGTGCCATAAATTAGGGACCATAAAAAGTGCCACTTGACAAATTTGGAATTAATCATAGGCGGTGACGCCACAAGCACAATGCAACCATAAATAAATCGCGCTCGCTGTGAGTCCACTATAAATCAATGGTGTATATAATCAAATCGAAATTCTTTATTTCATTTGAATTGCTTTTTGTTTAAGTCAAAACCTAATCTGATTATCGTAAAATTAATTACACGTTGATTAGGCAAAGCGTTTGCTGATTTCCAGCTGAAAGATCAGCATTTTCTCGGGCTAACGATTGCAATTAAATAAAGTATTACTGGATTTGGGGGTTTTACCTCAATGCCTCAATAAAATTTGTATCTTGTCTCTACCAAGATACATACATACACACACACACACACACACACATACATATTTATGTGGCGTGTGGCAAATAATAACAATAATTATTGAATGGAAAATAATGTTAATTGGTAGCCTACAATTTTATTGATAAACAGCTTTAGGCAGGCAATCAATCATATATAAAACACGCAGGCCTAAAAGCAGACACACACGCACACTCACACACACGCACACACACACTGAAGAGACAGCATCTAAAACACGTGCGGAACGCCTGATGAAGCGCAGGCATCAGCAAACTGTGCAAGCGATTATCAAAACGAGTCATACAAATTATATATTCCAAGTCGTAGATTATATACTCTTCCAAATCGGAGATGTTGGCAATCTGTACTATCTACACTATGATATGGCACTCTGATTGCCGACATGTTAGCTTAGGTTAGGTTTTAATGGTTGCAGACCAAGGTCGGCACAGTTTTGGCCCGTAGAACTCGAAAAACGAGTGATAAGACAGAGAAAGACAGAGAGAGAGATAGTAGAATAAGAAGAAGAAGAAGATTAAACTGTATCAGCGATATACTGCCGAAATATTCAGGGCTAATACTTATCCAAAAATAATTTTTAAACAAGATATAGTTTTTCAAAAGATTGTTCCTATAAGAGCTATAAGATATTGTAGTCCTATCTAAAGATATAGTAGTCCAACTAAAAGGAACATATCCTTTTTTCGTAAGAGAACTCATCTTTCGACTACTCCTCCAACGAAAGATATATGATACTGTGACACGAACCGATCTAGTTCGACATCTGTATTGCTGAGATCGAAAAGATATGATATATGTCATTATAGAACTGACTCCACTTGAGCTCAACTAAAAAAACCTAAAGTTGCCAGAGGAGCTATATGTTATAGTAATCCCAATATAAATTATAGTATTTGCTATATAGATAATATATCTGTTATGATTCAGACTTCCTGTGTACGTGTATAATTAAGCCAAAAAAATTTCACACCAGAACTCATTATTCAAACTATATATAAATGATATATTGCTGACCGATACTGTAACACAGCAACAAAAAAAGGGCAAATATATCAAGTACTGAGAGAGTTCAGATAGTTAGGTAGATAGATAATAATTTATAGACTCGGCTATAGCCAAAAGTCGAACATAAATCAGAGGAAAATGAAACCTTGCAAATGTCTGCTGCTTTGCGCCTGTCATTCAGATTTCTAGCGCAATATGCAAATGAGATGAGGAGAGAGATAAAAACTGAACTGAACAATAGGGAAACCGGAGGAGAACCCACTCGAGCAGGTAGTCGCAGCTACTGAATGAATTGCTGCCAAAACTGAACATCATTCTACATGGCGAGAACCAGTTAAGACTGATAGGCCAACAAGTTATACAACAAGCTTGAGTGATGCCAATTTGTTTTGTAGACTGTTTATTGTTTGTTTATGTTTTGTTTGTTTTGTTGTTGTTGCTGTTGCTGTTATTGTTGCTGGTTGTTGTTGCTGGTTGCTGGTTGCTGTTGCTGGTTGCTGTTGATGTTCCGCTTCTCAAGTTATTAACCCTAATTATTGCATTGCTGAAATACTTTCAGTGAAAAACGCTCACTTAGTGAATGTATTCGCTGGTTGTGTGTATATATATATATATATATATATATATGTATATATGTATATATGTATATAGAAATGCGACTTTAGCCTTTCAATTATGCACAGCCACAGCCGCATTTGAGATTTATTACAGTCGCTTTTTGCGCTCAGATTACGTTGCACATACGACACGTTGGCCCCCCAGGTAGGGGGGCGACAAATTAAATATAGATATATATATATATATATTGAACAACAATTACAAATTTGTACATCTAAGTGGAGATTGTTAATTGCAGTTCGTATAGAATACTTTTGTGATTTGGCGTGCCGCTAATTGTTCAAGTCATGTTTCTCAGGCTCAGATGAAAGCTTCGAAAACCAGTCATCGAATTTCTCACAGTTATTAGCAGCTAGTTCGAGACGTAGCTGAGCACTCCTTTTCTTCTTCTTTCTCATCTATGGCTATACAGAACAGCGAATTGGGGAAAAAGTGAGCACTGCGACCTATAAGGTCTATTGAGCCCCCTTACTGAGCCTACAACTCTTCCATCAATCCCAACTCCTGCACGAACGCCAGGATCTTTGTTGGGTTGAGGGTTTCAATGTCCTTGGGCCTCATGATATGCTGCCCTAGGATGCTGCATCTTTTCCTGGTTAGGGCGACGCATTCTGTTAGGATGTGCATTGAGGATTCCTCCTCATGTCAACAAAACCTGCATACCATAGATACCTAACCTGGTTAGGTGACTTCTCTATTCTTCCCCAAGGATATCATTTGCTTAAATCGCTTTTGATTATAGCCAGGTAGGAGACTTCTGACTTGTCGGAGTCCTGGTGTCTTGGCCCAGCTCCGTTCCCGCATCTGCCTTTCTTCGTTCCTGATTTGTAGCCGTATTGTGTGTCTTCCTACGCCACAATACGGATAAGGGCCTATCATGGGTCTCCCTGCCCCCATTCTTGCTTGCTTGTCAGCCTCTTCGTTCCCTGTGTCCCGGAACCCATCTTAGGGTGAGCCTATTGTGTTTTCCGAGTTGGTCAAGCTTGGATCTTACTTCGTGGACTACTTTGGCTGTTATATTCTCAGTTCTCAGTTCTCAGACTCAGTTCAGGTTTCGTTTCAATGGGCCAACCTTTAGATTGGATTAACCATGAAAATGATTTTTAGCAATGCTTGAATGATTTTGCTCAAGAATGATAATTTCTTAAAGATATATATCTAGACACTTTGAATAGCAATAAAAATCTGTTTTGAATGAATTCAAACCATATTTGAATAAAAGATATTTCGCTTGGCCTCTGCGTGCATTCGAACAATACAAAAAATCGAAATAAGTTTGCCACTTTGCCTCGAAAAGTTTTCGACTTGAGTCAGTCTTATCAGACAATCAAATGAAACAAAGCATTCAAGGCCCTTTGGGAGGGGGGGAGGGGGGGGGGGGTGTTGGGTTTCCAGTGGGAAAGTCTGGATAATTGGTATGCGCTGCAAGCCTGGCATATTTGCGTAAGCACGTAACTGTAACTCCAGTTAATTGTGCCAACAATGGTCAGCTGATCATCATCATTATCATCATTATGATCATTATAATCATGATGAACATGATGAATGGATGCAAGCAACAACAAACACAACTGTTAATTGTGCACTCCGATTAAGTATACAGACGCACAACAACAACAACAACAACAGGTAAACCTACACTCAGAAAAATCTCTCGAAATTTTGTACATTTTTTATTGCATTTTATATTAACATATTTGCACTAATAAATAATAATAAAAGCTAGAAAAACTTGCCAGCTTGCAGGGCAATTTTCTACAAATGCAGTTCGATTTTTTTCTGAGTGTACGCACAGCAGGTTACGCAATAAGCGATCAACGCTCGCCGATGTGCAGTGGAATGCATTGAGGCATGTAAATTAGTTGTCGCGAGGCTTCACGTGATTCACTCGAAACCATATTGAATATGGTGAATATTGTGAATATTGTGAATATTGTGAATATTGGGAATATTGGGAATGTTGTGAATATGGTGAATATTGTGAATATTGTGAATACTGTGAATATTGTGAATATTGTGAATATTGTGAATACTGTGAGTATTGTGAGTATTGTGAATATTGTGAATATTGTGAATATTGTGAGTATTGTGAATATTGTGAATATTGTGAGTATTGTGAATACTGTGAATATTGAATCGAATAGCGATTTGATAGGGGATCGATTGTTGATCGTTAGTAGTCGCGGGGCTTCACGTGATTCACTTTAAACCATATTGAATACTGTGAATATTGTGAATATTGTGAATATTGTGAATATTGTGAATATGGTGAATATTGTGAATATTGAATCGAATAGCGATTTGATACGGGATCGATTGTTGATCGTTGATCGTTATGCAATTTGTATTTAGTTTAGTTGTCGCGAGGCTTCACGTGATTCACTTCAAACCATATTGAATATTGTGAATATTGTGAATAATGAATCGAACAACGATTTGATACGGGATCGATCGTTCATCGCTGATCGTTGATCTTTATGCAACTTGTATTTACTTTAGTTGTCGCGAATATTGTGAATATTGTGAATATTGTGAATACTGTGAGTATTGTGAATATTGAATCGAATGCTCATATCTCGAACAGCGATTTGATAGGGGATCGATTGTTCATCGCTGATCGTTGATCGTTATGCAACTTGTATATAGTTTAGTTGTGGCAGGCATTTTGAGGAAAGCGCACACTCAGACGTGCACAGCCAGATACTTGGCCAGAAATGCGTGTCAGGGTCTACCGGATTGACCAAGTTCAATGGCAGAAACTACTAAATAACACTAACTACAATTTGGCCTTGATGCTCATAGCTTGTCGCTTGTTCCGGTGCCGGCTTTATACAATGACAAATTGTTTATACTTTTGTATATATCGATTTCATATTTCGTGTGTTTCGTTCAGATTGCACTGATGATGATGATGTTGAGGCCTGAATTAATGCGATCACATGACTGCATCAAGTTGGCAGCAGCCAAAACTGGATTCTCGTAAAATATATTTTTACCATTGGGCATCATGGGTAGTCATCGGTTGCATTGATAAATGAATGCAACATTTTCATTTGAAGGGGATTTTGTTGTTGTTTGTTTTCTGAGCTGCAAGATTTGAGTTCAGTGACCCGCGGCGAGGTCTTTGTGTCAGTTTTTGTATTCTTAAGTTGTGAGTACCCCTACTGTTGCGGTTTCATCAAATGTAAACCTCATTTCACTCGAACCATTAACATTAACCCTAAAAGCATTTTTTAATTATTTTTTTTCATCTGTTTTTATTTGCAGTGTATTATTGAAGTATTTTGCTGAAGGCACACAAACACGACTCACCTTAGAGGAAGTGAAGTGCGCTAGTGAAATGAAGCAAATTTGAATAGTTTTAATGCCAACAACATTCGCTTCGTCATACCCTCGCATTATAGGGTATATACAACTGAGTCGTGTCGTATGTAACGCCATAAATGGGTCATAGATCGGACAGAGCTCGTTCGCTCTGCGGGTATTTTTTCACTTTATTGTTGAGTTAACCTCATTTGGTCAAGGCTCTCAGTGGAGGCTTAAATGTTAAAGGTTTGCACTCAATCTGGATTTTTTGATGTACTTATAATATGGCCATTACTTTCGAAATCGGCTTCCCGCTGTTTTTAATTATATTCACCAAACTTTTTTTTTCCTGATTTGATTCTTCCAAAATAATTTTTTACTACTTTTCAGAAATGAAGACTGACTGTGCTCGTCTGAGATATATTTCAAATGTTTTCTTAGAAACACAAAATATCAAGTAAATATAGCAAATATATATACTCTTGAACATCAGCAGACACTAGTCCATCTATCTTGATAACTGTATTTATGAACTCTCTCAGTTATCTATCTCAATGGAACTTGCTAGCCATATTTTGCCGCGTTCAGTCGATTTGTCAGAATCAGACAGTTGTATCAGTTGACTATATATACAATATATATATATTACTTTATATCCATCAGTTGTCTATATATACAATATAATTTACTACTTTTACTTTTGAGAATTCAGATCTGCAAGTGTATAGCTTTTTTCGGATTGCCTAATAAAAGTCACCATTCAGTCGATTTGTCAGAATCAGACAGTTCTATCAGTTGAATAGATATACTATATACTTTATATCCATCAGTTGACTATATATATATATATACTTTACTACTTTTACTTTTTAGAATTCAGATCTGCAAGTGTATAGCTTTTTTCGGATTGCCTAATAAAAGTCACCATTCAGTCGATTTGTCAGAATCAGACAGTTCCATCAGTTGACTAGATATACTATATACTTTATATCTATCAGTTGACTATATGTATAATATAATTTACTACTTTTACTTTTTAGAATTCAGATCTGCAAGTGTATACCTATATTTATGAACTCTCTCAGTTATCTATCTTAATGGAACTTGCTAGCCATATATTTCGATTTGTGAGAACCAGACAGTTCTATCAGTTGACTATATATACTATATACTTTATATCCATCAGTTGACTATATATATATACTTTACTACTTTTACTTTTTAGAATTCAGATCTGCAAGTGTATAGCTTTTTTCGGATTGCCTAATGAAGCTCATCAGCTAAGCACCTCTTGCCTGCTAAGTGGCGCTAAACTACGTTCATTCAGCCAATTTATGAACACACACACAGCACACACACAGCACACACAACACACACACACACACACATAGCAACATGAATTAGCAAATCAATTTTGAGTGATAAACGAAAGAGCAAAACAAACGACGACATCGACACACACACACACACACACACAGCCACAGCCAGCTGCTGCCAACAACATTGCTTTGAGCCACTAATGGGCGACCGATGTGTCATTCCAACTGATAACATCTAGACAGATACAAACATATTCTGATATGATATGGCATGATATGGCACAAACAGTGCACTCATAAAAAACAGTCATCAATTTGAGTAATTCGCTTTTCTTTTGAGTAACTCTCAAAGTGGGTTTGCCTTTCCCAATTTCAGTTTTTCATTTTTCAGTTTTCAGTTTTCATTTTTCAGTTTTCAGTTTTCAGTTTTCAGTTTTCATTTTTCAGTTTTCATTGAAGAAGTTTTGGCTTTTTCGCTACTTGCATTGTTAATAAACATTTGAATTTCAAAACTTCACATATACCCAAGACATTTAACGTAGTCCACAAATTCATATCAATTAATTTGACCATGACTAGTGATTTCTCGCCGATCTGGCCCAGACGAGGGCTCAGCTCTGCTGTAAAGTGGAAAATCGGAAATATTTCGAAAAAATAGAAAAACTTTCGATATTTTTGGTATTGTGATTCTTTTTCCAATATTCAAAACTTATTTCTAGAAACAAGAAAAATTTTATTTTCTAAAATTCAGTTAGGTTTTTTTCCGAGTGTAGTTGTGATTAATTTTGGGCTAGTAACTGCTGATGGGCGACCGCTAATCAATATGCTAGGCGCTATGCAGTTATACCTATACCTATATGTATATAGCTTACGGAAATCGTATTGAGCCCCAAGCCAGAAGCGAGTTCAACGCACGCCTTAGGGGCGTGCCGAGAACGGGGCGTATGCGCAATGTGGCTAACAATGTTTTTTATTGTTTTCGTTTTGATTGCGTGACGTTTTGGCCGTTTTAGACTCACGTGGCTGGTTGCACGACTCCGACGGAGACCGGAGACAGACACTGGTTGTAATTATTCAAATTTATGCGGCGTACTTTACAGTACAAGGTGCTGCCATAAATCCGCATTAGCATCAGCAATTGCGCTGTTTGCTTCAGTTCAGTTGTGTGGCGCTGTCTTTAAGCCTCAAGCACCTCGTGACGATTAGCATAGCTGCTCAAAGTGTGCCACATGCTGCATGCTTGTGCTCCTACTTCTGCTTACTCAGCGGCAGCTTAAAGCATCTGCTAAGCAAATATGCCGCACTTGAGCAGATAAACTCAGCAATCACGGCCCGCTGATTACGCTCCAGATAACGTGTGGCACTGACTGACGCATTCTTGAAGGTTGTGTCTCAGTTTTGTTTTCATTTTTTATCCCCATTTTTTTCCTTATTTTTTTCTTTATTTTTTTCTTTATTTTTTTACTAAGTTTGTTTGGCAAACAACGGAAATTTATTCGCCTGACCTCCCACTCGACAAATATGCGCCAAAGGCATATTTTCTCTAGTCGACTTTGAAGTGCTTACAGATGCACTAGTCAGTTGCAACTGAACAATCAAAATAATCTCTAATAAACAATTCATTCAACTGTATATATATATATATATATATATGTATATATAAACATATTGGGAATCTAAGATCAAGAATGCATCAAGTCTGGACCAAAAAAGGAGGAATCAGAATCAGAATCAGAATCAGAATCAGAATTGAAGTACAGCAATCAGCCAAGAAGAATATTGAAAGTACAAAAATCGCTGATCAAGACTATATATATAAAGAACAAGCATCTTAAGTCAATTATTCTTAGCTGTTTTTAAGAACCTTTTCGAGTTAATTGCTGTTCATTTAAAATACTTCAGCAAAAGCAGTCATTATCAAGAATATAAAATCCATCATATCCAGATGAAATCAGAACTAGATCAAGATTTTGGTGTCCTCCTACTTCCCATCTTGAAGAAAATTAAGATTGTTTTAAGTTAGTTACAATAAATCAGAATATATATGTTGAAGCACGTATAGTCAACTCGAATCGAATCGAACTGCCTGCTCTGAGGGGCAGGCCTTGATTTTATTTCAAATTCCTAAAGCTAAATACATACATCTTACATATATCAAATACATAGTTCTTACCTAGTGCAACCGATTGTATCTGCTCTTCCATCTCTAGGAATTGCGTGACCCCATGCTAGGCAGACCCCATGCAAGTGCCTACGTTTGAGACCAGCCATCAGCATCTTGGAGCGACACATGTTTATACTTGAACATAAATAATATATATATACATCTTAAAACAAGTATCTTCAGTTGAGGTCTGCTGCTAGAATCAAGTTTGCTGTCTTCCTGCTTCCCATTCTTCAGATCAAAGACCTCAGCTCTATGTTGCAACTATAACCCTAAGATATTTTATGCTTGATTCGTAATTGCAGATCAAAATTGGAAAACAAGAATATTCTTCAATCAAGAATGTGTCATACACGACCGTCTTAAGTCAAGCATACCAGAGGAAGTCTGATTCAATAATGAGTAAGTTAGCATCAGGTTTGAGGTCTTCCTGCTTCAGCTGCACACTTGCTTTGAGTTTAAAGACCTCTGCTCTAGGCTAAAGCCATCAATTTGAGATATTTCAATTTAGATATAGAAAAAAACCCACAAAACGAGTTTAATCAAGATTTCGCAAATGTATTTGCAGATTACCAGTTAATAGTCGGCGCAGTTAGACCCGTCTGATGGATAATCCCAACTCTGCCTTGTATAATTCCCATAACACCCAACCATTGTTCAGCGACGTAAGCAGCTAAAACTATTTGCTGCATTTTTTATTGCTATATATATATATATATATATATACATATCTATATATATATGTATATATGTACATATTAGTGTATTATTATGTGTACATATACATTTTCTTGGCACGTTCTACTGCAAATATTTATAAGCGTCGACTACACTCCTCAAAAAAAGACGTTACTTTAGCTACTTTTGTTTGTTGTATTATAGTGCTTACATATGTGAAATCTCAATATACTAATGAACTATATAATTTCCGAGCTAATTTTCTCAATTTGAGGATTATTTTTTTCTTCTTTTTTTTTTGAGTGTAGTTGCTACTAGTTTAGTACGCCGTAGTTAACAATTAATCACTGCCCTTAGTTGGCACTCATGTTTAATTAATGAGGCGTACCCAGATGTTGGTTGTTTTAATTAACACACACACACACACACACCACATGGGGGCACGTTGCAGCCATCACTTCGTTTCAATTATAAGCGCAACTGCGATTGCCCCTCATTTGGCAGATGTGAAGTAAAAGTTCTGTAATCTTATCGTTCTGAGCCCATTTCCGCAACGCATTAAAAAAAAAAACAGCAAAAATTGCTTAAATATTTGCACAAATATCGCTGCTGAAACACATCTGTCAGAGTCTGTGGCACAGCACTTTGTATTTGCTTATGCAACAGATAATAGAGACTAACGCAATGAATGAGCACATACAGTGGCTCGAAGCTTATTCGGATCAGGGTCAAAGAAAAAAAGGAATTGCCTGCCATAAGCTAACCATTCATTATTTTTCAAAAATTCCAAAGACCGATGGTAGGTATATATATGAACCACCAAAATTAATATATGACCCCAATACACTGGGGTTTCAGCACCTGCTAGGTAGGATTATATAAATGCTGCCTACTTTTAGGCGCAGTTTTCATTTGGAGCAGGTACATTGTGGACACCTGGGTGCCATAAAACCCGGATTTTGTACCTAAAGTTGACTATTTTCGGTATAAATAGACTAATCCTTCGTAGTCAGTTTAGTTATATCCTGCATCTCGAGTGCAACAAACAGACCACCATTGAACTACGGAAACTCATCCTGGCACCCTTAAACGTCGGATATTCATATCGCAAATAGCTAAAATGGTCAATCTGAGCAACTCAACTGTGTATAACATCATTCGGCTTCGAGCCACTGTATATATATATATATATATATTAAATAATTGGAGTTTACGAGCGCACTAAAAACATAATTTGAGACGTTAATTATGCGGCATGTGCCCCGTCTATGAAGTTCTTACTACTTTTATTGGGTTTTTTTGTCGGCAAGAACAAAGCAAGTCGAATTGGTTGTAATGAATGCAAAAACTATGTTACTTAATAATTTATTATTAGAAATACCTGTTGTAATTATAAATTTAAATAAAAAAGAGCAATTCTTAACAATTAATGGCCAATAAGTGTACCATTTCCGTCTGTTGAATGGCCTTAAGTGGCTTATGGAATTAGCAATTGCCACTTGTTAATCGTAAAGTGTGAAAACATTGTTGACCAGCTCGATTTGCATTATTTGCATTTGTATATATATATATATATATATATTATAAGTGACGCACTTGGTTAGGGAAAACATTGCATGGCTTTACCTTAGAAATTAGCACAGCTTTCAAATTGGTACTTTTTGGTTTGAGCTGTGGGATTTTTTTCATTTCCCACTCAGCCTAAAGTTATGCAACGATTTTTTTGTTGAGCAGTTTTTGGTTTTATTAAAAGTAAAATTAAAGAGCGGTTTTGTGTGGGGGGGGGGGGAAGATGGCAAACAAACAATATAAAAGCGCAACTTCCATGAAGAAGATGCTTCACTGGTTAGTGACAAATTGTGACAAGTGTGTTGTGTGTAGTGTGTGTGTGTGTGTGCTCCATCTCTCTTTAGTCCTCCAGCGTGACATTGCGAAACAGATAGGACATGGACTCCTTGTTGTGTATGCGTCGTATGGCCTCAGCGATGAGTATGGAAATATCAATAGTTTTAATCTTGTTGCATTGCGATTTCTGCACCTCATGTGGAATGGTATTGGTGACAACAATCTAGAAACGCAAGGTAGTCAAAAATTAATATATAAATCAAATATACATAGAAGGATGGTAAAAACTTGAGATCGAAATCAACTATAGATAATGTAGATGGAGTCTCATGCACCTCATCGATGACGGACTCCTCAAGCAAGCGAGGCGCATCCGAGCTGAGCAAACCATGCGTGGCAAGCACATAAATCTTGCAGGCACCATTATCTTTCAGCATCTCGGCAGCGGCAACAAACGCCTGCACATCATCAATCAGGTCATCCTGTGTGGAGAGTGGCAATAAATATTCTTAATAGATCAGATGTTAGTTTCAGTAACACTTACCACCATGATGGCAATGCGACCATTGACATCACCCACAATGGTCAGCGGTGGTTTCACTTTCGACGGATGCTCCGGCACACCCACCGACACCGAAGTGGTGCGCTGCCGACTGCTAATGGGTGCATGTTGTGGAGTAGAGTTTCTAGTGTGATTAGTGTGTAAGCGTTTGCATTTGGCATTTGATAGTGGTGCATATTGATATGTGTGGTTGGGTGGGTGGGTGGTTGGTTGGTGCAGTTGCAGTTGCAGAGTTGTTCAAATCGTAACCAAAAAATAAACAAAATGATAGCACACATACAATATATTCGAAAATAAAACACACACAAAATAATGTCAAATTGTATATATAGTATATATGTATGTACTTATGTTCAGGTAGATACAAACCTAGACGCCGTTGGTATGCACATTTCAACAGACGAATTTCCTAATATATTGCAATACGCCCTGCATATATATATGATGACATAATAACGTAAAAAACGTAAATAAAGATTAAGAATTCCAATTGTTTTCCAGTTTTTTTTTCTTTCATTTATTTTTGTTTTTTGTTCAATGCCGACGAACGTGAAATAAGCAAATTACAGCAAAAAGCAAAGAAAACAATCAAAATGAACGGTACTTGAAGGTTATAAACAAATAAAAACAACGGTAACTCAATGCAATTTCGTATAAATCAACAACAAATGCGCAGAGTTCGAGGTATGCGTGGTATGCAACATATTCGACGTGCTCAACTCAGTGTCAATGTCAGTTCGTTTCATTTTGGCATATGTCACACACATACAGTGAGACACAGCTCAAGTCGACCAGTGTCAAAGAAACCAGGTACATTGTGGAAACCTGGGTGCAGGTGGGGAAGCCTCAGTTTATTAGGCTCATCCATTCATATTGGTGGTTAATACATGTACCTACCATCGGTTATAATGGCTTATGGCAGGCAATTCGTTTTTTCTTTGACACTGGTCGACTTGAGCTGTCTCTCACTGTACATGTATAGAGGTATAGAGGCATATACGCTTGTGAATCATATAGGTTACTGAACAACTGATGTTTTAAGGTTCGTCTTCAAGATGGAACATTAAAGATTTTGCCTAAGATTTCTGTTTATAAATGTATATACAGTGACGGACAGCTCAAACCGGGCAGGGTCAAAGAAAAAACGTAATTGCCTGCCATAAGCTAACCATTCATTATTTTTCAAAAATTCCAAAGACCGATGGTAGGTATATATATTAACCACCAAAATTAATATATGACCCCAATACACTGGGGTTTCCCCACCCGCTAGGTAGGATTATAAAAATGTAGCATACTTCTTTTTTTGACCCTGCCCGGTTTGAGCTGTCCGTCACTGTATATGCAAATATGGGAAGGAACATCAAAGCTTATGTTTAAGATCTCTCTTTATATATATAGAAGATGAAACATCACAGATCAGGATCTCAAGATCTCCATAAATATGTTTGGCAAGAAGTGTCAATCTTAACAAATGGAAAATTATTCAACTTTTGAATCGTTTACTTTTGCTGTTGGGGTTGAAACTATATTTTTAGAACCAGCTTTCTTTAAGTTCCTTTACAACTCCAACTCTACGCATAATTCCCCTGGTATTCCGAAGCTGTGTGGATTCTGACGGCTGCTCGAATGCGGGCAGATCGATTCTTAGGTTCCCATCTACTTTCCCTGCTTCTTACATATATATTTCACTGGATTTATCAAGTACACCCGCCATGGCCATCAAAAATTACAGTTTATACCTATGCTTTATAAGGAGAGATCTTAAAATTCCTAAAGTAATTGAGGAGGTCATTAATGGATTGCCTGCCAACTTCTAGCTAGCATGCTAACACTATGTTATTTGGACAAGTTCCCCTTCAAACCGTCGCAAAATGTACTTGGTTTTTCACTGCTCCCCAGTTGCTAACGACTTCTCGGATTCAGGAAGAATGATTCTCATGAATGAGACACTGCCTTGACCAACTTCATCCAAATATTCCACTGGTTTCATCAGGTTCAATTATTAAATCTGCTGATCAGGTGTAGTTTAAGGAAATAATCAAATGATTGAATGATTGATTGAAAAGAAACAAAAACAGCCACAAACATCTATATATATATATATATATATATATATATATATAAAATCGCTTTCAACTAAAAAGTATATACAAAAATACAAAGCCGAACAAATCGAAGGATATAAATGAAACATAAGCTGTTTTGGTGCTTCAACTTCAGTCATAATAAGAATCAGAAGTACGATAGCTAAACAAGAACACACATATATACATAGATAAGACTGATATCTTGGAGACTCACCTGGTTGGTGGCGGTGAATATCTGCCGTCAACCTCATCGCTCTCGGCCTCCTTTTGCTCGCCGTGGATGACAGCGAGGCCGAGGCGCAAACGTTCCGCATACGAATTGGCCTTCTTGGCAACGCCCGGATTACGAGCCACAATCACCGAATTGCGATAGTCGGGTATCTAACAGATACAGCACATAAAAACCGTTAGTTAAACAAAATGAAACTGAAAACCATCCTCGACTCACGCTCTCCTGGATGTACTGCAGCAGAAAGGGAGAGGCGCGCAAGTTATCAACGGGTATATCGAAGAAGCCCTGTATCTCCTTCTGATGCAGATCCATCGTTATGATGTGCGTCAAGCCCGATGTGCACATCATCTTCGCCAGCAGCTTGGACACAATGCAGCCACGCTTGCGCATCTTGCACTGTTTCGAGTACGGCAAATAGGGTATGACACCCACAATCGAACGGGCCGAGGATGTCTTGCAGGCATAGGCCATGATTAGCAGTTCCATTATATTATTATTGGCATCCCTAAAAAAAGAGCAGAGCATGAGGAAAGAGTAAGAGTAAGAGTAAGAGTAAGAGTAAGAGAGAACAACTGTAAATTAACAATAACGGTTGAAATGAGGCTACCATCAGCTACCCATGAGATGCCATTGATTACTACTACTATTACTACTACTATTACTACTACTATTACTACTACTATTACTACTACTATTACTACTACTATTACTACTACTATTACTACTACTATTACTACTACTATTACTACTACTATTACTACTATTACTACTACTATTACTACTACTATTACTACTACTATTACTACTACTACTATTACTACTACTATTGCTACTACTATTACTACTACTATTACTACTACTATTGCTACTACTATTACTACTACTATTACTACTACTATTACTACTACTATTACTACTACTACTATTACTACTACTATTACTACTACTATTACTACTACTACTACTACTATTGCTACTACTATTACTACTACTATTACTACTACTATTACTACTACTACTATTACTACTACTATTGCTACTACTATTACTATTACTACTACTACTATTGCTACTACTATTACTACTACTACTACTACTACTATTACTACTACTATTACTACTACTATTACTACTACTACTATTACTACTACTATTGCTACTACTATTACTACTACTATTACTACTACTATTACTACTACTATTACTACTACTACTATTACTACTACTATTGCTACTACTATTACTACTACTATTACTACTACTATTTACAGTTATTGATGAGGGTTACTCACTTGGTGCCCGTTTGTATGATGTAGATATCCTTGCCGCGCACCGAGTCGCTGATCTCGACGATAGTCTCGCGATTCGATTTGTGATAGACGGTGCAGCCGCCATTCTTGATGCCCATCCTCTCGGCGACACTGTTGGCCAGATCCGGATGCGAGTTGCCATTGATGATGACAATGTCCGAGGTGGATATATTGTCCATGTCGCTTCTGCAACGTTTCGGTGGGCGCACGCTGCCTAATCTGCCAAAGGAATCACAGAATTGTTAAGCGACCAAAAAAAACAAGGCAAAAAGCGAAAAGAAATACATAAAAGAAACAACAATAAAAGTGTAACAAGGAAAAGAAGGAAAACAAGGAAAGTGTATGAAAAGCTACCTGCGTTTGGACATGCTATCAAATTAGGCGAAATGCACTTGCTACACTCGGAAAAACGAAGTCTATACTCAAAAATTTGGTCGAGTGTGCTGTGCAACAAATGTGACGCGTGTGCAGAGGGGCAAAGATATTGATTAGCCCCGTGAACTAGTTTCGATGGGGCAAGTCAGAGTGGTGTTATTTATGTGTCTCCGCCCGCTGCCACACAGGCAATTAAGTGTTGCAACTTTGACGACGCCGTGAGCAGTTGATCGTTTTTTTTTTAATGCGATTTACGTTGAAAGTTTAGTTAAAGACTGTCGTGTGTGAAAAGAACCTGGCCAAAACCGCAACTGACAAAACTTGTGCGCGTTTTTATCGACCAAACACACGGTGGGCACATGTCAGCCACACTGTGTGTGTGTGTGTGTGATTGGTTGTGTGTGTGTGGTTGGCAACGTTTCAAAGTGGCAAGCAAAACATTAGACAGGCCAGCAGTCGTCATTCAGCCCAACTCAACCCAAACGGCCAGTTTAGGCACCCAAACGCATAGTCTACGCCGATTCCAATCTATAAAAAGGAAAACCAAAACCAAAAAAGGAAAAAGGATTTGCCTCAAGGGTTTCGCACGCGAATCGAGTGCCGCCGTCAGCGAAGAAAGTGAAAGGCTAAGACATAAATCTAAAAGTGGGCGTGGCAATGGGCGTCTTAATTGAATTTCTATTTTTAATTTGCAGCGAGCAGCAGGAGAAGCAGGTCAATGCGCTGGCAGCTGCAGCGGGAGCTGGAGCTGGAGCTGCCTTCAAAGGATACGCCTTGTCAGCGTTGATTGCAACTGAAGTGCATGTCCTGAGCAATCCACAAGAGCAATGGGCGACTCAGGTGAGTGCTGCAGCAGCAGCAGCAGCGGCAGCGGCAACAAGATTCATACACTCAGCCGCAAAACTAGAAAGTTTTAATTTCGAATTTTTTTCTGAGTGTAAAAAAGACATTTTTACAAAGACTTACAACTTGAGAAGCTAGTAGTAGAAACGCAATCTAAAATCCCATCAAATGTGGGGTGACTACTTTTTTTCAAGTGTAGCTGGCTACTGTTGGCTTCCATTCATAAATCACGACGTGGCACATCCGGGTGGGGCAAACGCAACCGCGACTATTCAATATCAAATGTTGACGTTTGAGGCGGCAAACTGCAGCTCGAGGCAACGAAAGTTGCGATAACTGAGACACGCATATGTGTCGGAGTTTTGAAGATAGCACAAGCCACGCCCCCCCGAGGCAGGATTAAGTTTTGATGCCTGCTGGCGGCGGCGGATTAGTTGTTAGCCCGTGTGGCAGGCAGGCAGGCAGAGTTAGAAGCGTCTTGCCCGTTGCAGTTGTCACTTGCATATCGAGCGGAAAGTATCCAAAATGCTGGGCATCGCCCGTGATCCGTTGGAGCATACGAGCATGTATGAGCGCGGCTCGGATGGTAGGCGAACTCTGGGAATGATCTTCAATCAAACTTATCCAGAAAAAGTTAAAGCTTCCCAAGTGGAAATATTTATAACGGGATTTACAAGCTGGACATACGATTCCAGATCGACTCAAGTTTAAATCAAAAATCGTGGAACGTATTTTGACAACTGTGTGCTTCGGAACTACAGTGACTACCAGCAAATTACGCTTTCGAAATACTAATTTTCAATATTTTGAAATTGTCCCGTTATTTAATATTTATAATGTACAGTTAATTGTTTGATCATTTCCCTAAAACCATTTCAAAGGATTTCCCATATCAATTTTTGAAAAACAGAAAAACCAATTTCCAACTTTTCTTACACTATATCTAATATATATATCTAGGAATCTAAATATATATATATATTCAGTGACAATTCGGATTCCAATCTCGAAATTCTCAATACTAACTTAGTCGCACGATGTAATTGCAGATAGTGAGGACAGCGATGGCGAGGGCGGATTGGGCAATGTATCCCGGGTGATAATACGGCCGCCCGGGCAGAGTGGCAAGGCGAAGCGCGGACATTTGTGCTTCGATGCGGCCTTCGAGACGGGCAATCTGGGCAAGGCGGAGCTGGTGGGCGAGTTCGAGTACGATTTATTTTTACGGCCGGACACATGCAATCCACGCTTTCGCTTCTGGTTCAACTTCACCGTGGACAATGTGAAACAGGATCAGCGGGTGCTCTTCAACATTGTGAACATCAGTAAGAGTCGCAATCTGTTCAACTCGGGACTGACGCCACTCGTCAAATCCTCGAGTCGTCCCAAGTGGCAGCGTCTCTCCAAGCGGCAGGTGTTCTTCTATCGCTCCGCAATGCATCAGGGCCACTATGTGCTCAGCTTTGGCTTCAACTTCGACAAAGAGGAGGATGTCTACATGTTCGCTCTGGCCTCACCATACAGCTATTCCCGTTTGCAGTCCTATTTGAATGTGATCGATGCGCGGCAGGGCAACGAGAAGCGTTTCACGCGTTGCGTGTTGATTAAATCTCTGGTGAGTATGCTGAGGATTGACACATTTGACTAGTTGGCAGAGTGAATCAAAAATGAGTCCGGCCAGTTCTCCACTTCCTGGCAAGTCCAAGATCGGGTGTAGTTCCAGGCAGTGGACTATACTAGTTGAGCCCACTTCTCCAGTTGGGTTTTTATGAATTTGGTAATCTGATGATAGATCAGTTAGAAAGGCGGCTGTCCAGGGTGCTTCATCACTTCCCTGGCAGATTCTTCCAATGCTTCTCCCTCGTTTCAGTCTCTGCAGAAATCAATATAGGCGGGATGGGGGAATGCCTTGACAAGCTGTCTATATTAGATCTAGGCCATTTCATCTTTGGCACTCCAAATTTAACGATTGCCTCTTCTTCTTCCTTCTCGTTGCCAGCAAAATCGCAATGTGGATCTGCTGACGATTGATCAGGTGACGCACAGTCAACGTACAACAAATCGCTTGGAGCGCAGTTTTATTCGGGTCATCGTCATCCTGTGTCGATCGCATTCGAGCGAGGCGCCCGCTTCGCATGTGTGCCAGGGTCTGATTGAGTTCCTGGTTGGCAACCATCCGATTGCGCATGTGCTGCGCGAGAATTTCGTCTTTAAAATAGTGCCAATGGTCAATCCGGATGGTGTATTCCTCGGCAACAATCGCTGCAATCTGATGGGGCAGGACATGAACCGCAATTGGCATGTGGCATCCGAGTTTACGCAGCCCGAGTTGCATGCCATACGCAACGTGCTAAAAGAATTGGATAATTCAGATGTGAGTAACGGTTTAATGTTAGCATATACATATATATATATACATATGTATATATATATTGTTTTTTTTTGTTGTTTACTTGCTGCAGACATATCAGATTGACTTTGTGATCGATTTGCATGCGAATAGCAGCATGCACGGCTGCTTCATCTATGGCAACACCTACGAGGATGTCTATCGCTATGAGCGCCACCTGGTCTTCCCGCGCCTCTTTGCCAGCAATGCCAAGGATTATGTTGCCGAGCACACCATGTTCAATGCGGATGAGCGCAAGGCGGGCAGCCTGCGGCGCTATTGCTGCGAACGTCTCAGCGACACTGTGAATGCTTACACCTTGGAGGTGTCCATGGCGGGCCATTATCTGCGCGATGGCAAGACGGTGGCACCCTACAACGAGGATGGCTGTGAGTATGATGAGTAAATTCCAAATATCATTTAAGTCGGATATATCTATACAGTTTAGTTTGGATCCTTGGGGTCTATTCAAATTCTTTTTGTATCTGACTAGGTAACTTCTGATCCGTTATGATACTGTGCTATATGGCAAGAATATACCTCAGTCGGCAAAGGGTTATGCCTAGTCGGTAGCATTTATCCCAAGTTTAGCTTCGATGGGGTCTATTCTTATTCCTCTTCTACATTATCTACATCAGTTCTGATCCGTTGTGATTCTGTTTTGGCCTCCATTAAGATTCGTTTCGAAGATGCGTTCTCTTCTTGGTATGGCAAGACAGTTAAAGAACTTCGAACTGTATTGATCCTTGGGTTCCATTCAAAATCCTATTGTCTTGGTTGTGGGTCTGACGAGTACTTTCCACGGACGGTATGAATATATCACATTGCATTTCAGTAGGCTTCATCTATATATAAATAACTAGTTAGTTAGTTAGTTTTGATCCTTGGGGCTCATTCGGATTATATCTCTGTATCGAGGATGACTGGTCACTCCCAGAAGTGATTTCGAATTCTAAATAATAATTCAGTGGGCTACATCTATGTATAGCTATGACAGTCTTGATCCAGTTGAGATACTGTCATGGAGGATGGCTATAAGTATACTGGTTAACTTCCTCATCAGATCAGTTTTGATACTGTCTTGGCTACATCTTTCCGAAGCTTTCGTCTCTTCTTCTTGACATGGCCACAACTTACAGCCATCCAGTAATAATGACGAGTACCTTCTACGAGTCCCTTCTATGAGCGTAAGAGTCAGATTAGTTAATTGTTTGTCCAGTTGTTACAGTTTTGGATTCCATTCAGATTCATATCCAGAAAAACATTTTAAGATTGGCTTAAAAACAGAAAAAAACCTAAACTCAAATGTAGAAGTCGTATCAGTAAATTCCATTGCTTGTTTCTGAATTTTTGAAATATTTATTTCATCCTCTTGGGCTCTTGCAGATCATCGCGTTGGACGCAATGTGGCGCGTACTCTGCTGCAGTACTATCGCTTCATCAATGTGCTGCCCGTGCCGCTGGTGTCCGAGATGCGGTTGCAGGGCGGCGGCAAGCGAGGACGTGGACGCCCCCGCACCCATCACTCCCGCTCCCGTTCGCGGACACGCTACGAGGTGAAGCCCAGAGCGAAGACGACGCGTTGTCATGCGCCCATTTCGTATACAAATCTGAGCATTTGCTATGACTCGGCGGGAGGCGGCGGCGGAGGCGGAGTCTCCTCGGATGAAGGCGGTTTCTCACCGACGCGGCCTTTAACAATAGCGCCGGGGAGCAGTACATTTAGCGGCTGTCGCAATTATCGACGAGCGGCAACCGCCGCCAGCTGTGGCCACGATCAGTATTCCGAGCTAAGCAGCCGACACAAGAGAGCGACGCGAGAGAGGGAGCGAGAGAGGGAGAGAGAGAGAGAGCACACAATTGAGTCGATGGGCGTGTGTGTGCCGCCCAAGCCGTACCTGTCCATCATCGATCTGAATCAGCTGACGCGGGGCAGCTTAAAGCTCAAATCGAGCAGCTTCGACAGTTAAGTTCAGCTCTAATTGAATTCATACACTCAGCAAAAAAAAATCGACCTAAATTTTAGTAACTCGCCATATTTTAATAAGTACATTTGGTTGCCAAATTTCAGTTGGGATTTTTCTAAAATGTAGAAAAAATATATGTCCAATTTCCAGGGTGTTGTTTTCCATTTACTTACACATAGAAGAATTGTTAAATTAGCTTTTTGTTAATTCATATAAATTAATTTGAAAAAGGATTTGTTGTCTGAGTGTACAGATTGCTTATGGCCTGTTTGTTCGTTTGCTTGTTTGTTTCAACTGTTTCTTAAATAAACAATTATATATATATATATATATTTACAGTTGGATTCACTCACTTTGAGGCAACAAGTTGGCTTTCACACGTTGAATGAATTCCCAAGCTTATCGCAGTCAAAATAAACATACATGCAGGCATACATACACATACACCCAAATACCCGCATGTGCATACACACACACATACATACTCCCCCATAATCCCCACATATGAATATAAGTGTATTTGTATGCATGTGAAGCAATTGCGGTCTATTGTTGCGCATCGCTTTGTTGGCCAGCTGCCCGGCCAGTGTTGCCATTTCGGCTAGTTAATAGCTAATACTTGTTGAAGCGCTGGCAGCTGGAACTTTGTATGCTGAAATACCAAAATGAATTTATAATCTTTAACTTTTACTACCCATTTTCTAGAACATAATAAAGTAATTTATAAATAATTACAAATTTTCACTTTTATTAGTTTTAGCTTTTCTAGCCATTTTGTTTTGTTGTCTTAAAATTTGTCGCCAACACTGGCAGCAGCACACTGACAGGCGACTGTCCATAAACTACAACAGATATCTGCGCATCTCTAATTGTAAGAATAAACAGTTAACCACCTCAAATATGTTCAAACTGCAGTTAACTAACCAACACACACATGCACAAGAACAACAAACAAGGCCAGACTTTTCAATTCGACTCAAAAAGGAATGCACGTGAGGACTGTGAATGTAAGTGCGTTGCCAGGTAATTTAAGCTAATTAGTTTTAATTCCGAATGGGTCACCTTTATCTTATCGCGCAGTGCATTTGTCAGGTACTTGGCATGTACTTACTAAAATATTCCTCCAGGTAGATATAATTATAAACAAAAAAGTAACTGCGACAAAAAAAATGTGCTCGAAACACGCGCGAAATTTGTGATAACGAACGAAAGGGCAAAGAGGGGAGAGAGAAAACAAAGAACAGCGAGACAAGCGTTGATTGATTAACGCCAGAAATTAAATAAAATCCGTTGCACGTTGTTTACCCGCTCGCGTGCTCGAAATCAATAAAAAAAAAGAAAACACTTTTGTCGACTTGTATAAATAAAAGCGAGTCGCATAATTAAATGGAGCGCAAGAGCAAAAAAAAGCCGAACTTTGAGAGCGAGCGGCGTTGCCAGACTGTCAGCACCAATTATGAGGCAGCCGAGCAACAGAACAAATAAAAAAAAAGTATATATAAATATAAAATTAATTATCAATACACCAGCACATCTCATAAACATTACAATGATTTTTAAATAAATATATAACTTGTGTGTTGTAGTTGTATTGTTGTCATGGTGACCATGAAAACAGCTGATTAGTTTTCATTTAGCATTGGCAACGCCGGTACAAATGCGATGAACAAAACAAAATCCAGATAAAGCAGATGAAGTAACGCAAGAACTTATACATACAAACACATACGCACATAGAACATATGTCAACAGATAAAATTGACACGCAAATAAAAATCGAGTCGAGGCGGTAGTAAAATGGAGTGGAAGTGAGCAGAACAGAAATTTGCGACAGATACTAATTAAATTATAGAAAGCAAACACAAATTTAGCAAAGCCTCTTTATTATATTTTTTACTTGTTTCTCTGCAGCAGCATGTTGTTGTTGTAGCTTATCGTCTTCTTCTTTCTTGCTTACTTGCTGTCAATTTTAATAAATTTTATTGGCAATACTTTTACCACACACACACTGTATGAGAGGGAGATAGAATGCGTAGAATTATTGATCGATTTTACACACAAAATACTCTATATAAATATATATATATACGCGTTTGTCTGTTGCAACTATTAAATTTACATATTCTTTTGCGCCTCAGCTTAGCGTACACCAACCGTTGCAAGCAACAGCAGAAATGCAACTGAATTGAAGCTTTTTTGTGGAAGCATCACATACACATTTTTTTTGCCTTGGTCATTATTTACTTTTGAGCATTGAAAAGGTAGTCCTGATACCAAAAAATAACTAATATCGATAACAATAGTTATATATAATAACACAATAACAGCTGCTTTAATTTAAACAAAGTCTTCTCTAATACAAATAAGTTGCTATGTTTATGCAAAGACATAAACATTAAGGGAACACCCTTAATATATGCTAAGCTTTTGTTTAGTGAGAATAGTGTTCTCTTAAATGCTGCTCAGCGTGACTTTAATTTATCGATGTGGCAACGTAAGTATTCAAGTCACTTCTCGCACACAGCTGATTCCGTATATTTGTAAAAATATTAAAAAAGCAACTAATAATAAATAATTATAATAAAAAATAAATAATAATCAATGCCGTTTATATTTGCAATTGGCACAAAGAACATATGTTCGTACTCAAAGTACGCATTCGATTATCGTGCTTTTTTTAATGTATCGACTTGGCAACTATAGTATGAGACGCGTTCAGCTGACATCTCTAAGACAGCTGATTTTGATTTTTCGTATTTGATTCTAAATAAAATAAGCTGCTTAAAATAAAATATTTAAAAATGCCACTAATATTCCCAGTTGCCATCGTGGAGGCGCACAGAAGACAAAAGAATATGAGCTGAGGAAATGGAAATATTTGCGTGCTCAAATGTGTGTGCTCAACGTAGAAGAAGCAGAGTGAGTAGCAGAAATGAATATAATAAAATATCGCCACAAAATTTTACTTTTTAAATTTATTAATTTTTAGATTTACAAAATAATTTCGCGTAGATACGGCGACCTTTAAATGGATTTTACACAAAATGCAGTTTCCCATTTATCGCCAGATGTAGAATTGCCGGCTGTTTTGCGCTTTTTGGCCACGGGAGCATTTCACTTAAATGTGGCAAGGCATAAATATGTCAATACTGGAAGAAGCACATTCTCCATAATTTTTTCGAGTCACACCCACTCCCGCCGTAAATTTCAAACCGTCCCTCTCTCATCTGTGTAACACAAATTAAACTCCCTCTTTTTGTTTTCAGCTGTGCAATCGTAAAATGGAAATCGTGACGAGATTTAAGTCGCTCAAACTGCTCCGCAATGGCAAGTGGGTATCCATCAAGCCTTATAATGAATTCGCCACCCTGGCAAGCCACTTTCTACCTAGTCTACCTAGTCACAGAGAAAATAGGACCCACCTGACCTGGCTGGAACACCACCTGAGCTAAGCTCTCTCACTCACACGAGTGCTACAGAAATGGAGTCAGACCCCACAAGGTTATGCAATGGATCTATCGTGTCCCATGTGTGTCAGCAACCATCTAACCTAACCCAACTACAAATAATAATATATTACGGCTCAGTGCAGGGTATCCGGTATTCTACCACTTTTGATCGTCTCCTTCTTTATTTCGAGAGAGCACGACTTAAAGGTACTCTGATCGGAAATTTCATTTACATTTTGCAGTTTCTCCGATAAACGATTCATTTATTATTATTATTATTATTGTAGTTAATATCATTAAGATTATATTATTATTAATTCGATAGTTTATTTACTCTATACACATATTTGTATAACGCTTAGCTAGTTTGGATCCATCCTTGGCTGCTGGTGGTGGTATTATGTTCGGAATGGCAACGACACGGGCGTGGTAAAGAGGAATAGATAATGGCGCCAGTTCATTCCAGACATTGCGCACCAGATCGTACTCCTCGACAATGTTGTATACATGATTCCTATCAAATCCGCCAACGACAATCAAACGATCTCCAAGCAGAGCACAACCGATCCTACAGCGTCCCACTGCCAGAGAGCAAATCAGTGTCCACGTATCAGTAGCTGGATCATAACGTTCCACGGTTTTTGTGGGACGAGAGGTCGTCGGGTCCGAGCCACCCAAGGCATAGATGTATCCTTTTGCAACAGCGACACCAACGGCATCTCTATTGCGATTCATTGGCGCCCGAATACTCCATTCGTTTGTTTTCGGATCATAGCTTTCGACTGAGTTTACGCCGTTTCCGCCTATGGCATAGAGGCGGCTGCCCAACACTGCAACACCAGGGAGCTCACGCTCCGCGGACATCGGCGACACATAGCTCCAGGTGCGCGCAATGGGATCATAGCGTTCAACCGTGTTCAGACGTTTCCCATTAGACAATCCGCCGACCGCATAGAGGTGTCCATCCAGCACTGCAACGCCTAGGGCAAAACGGTCCGTTCCCATTGGATTCAGTGGCACGCAGGCCATCGTGTACAGGTCGAGGCTATTCACAGTGCGCGATTCTCTCCCAAAAACATATCCGCCTACCAAAATCAGTTTGTTTTCCATGACAACGGCGCCAAAGTTCGTTTGATCGATTTTGATCGTGTGCTCCCAAGTCGTCCACTTCTTCATCAGCGGACAGTAGCTATCAATGGTGGAGACCCAGCCAATATCACTGCAGCCACCCACAAACAGCAATTGGCCGACAGCAGTGTATTTGCGGAGCTTGGTTCGTTCGGTGGCAGCAATGAGCGAACGGCGCTCGGGGGACAGTGCATGCCACTTGAACGCCTCCAACAGCAGTTGCAGGCACTCGTTGCTGGCGCTGCACACCTTCTCCACGTGATCCGCAATGAAGTATGGATCCAACAGGGGCAGACGCACTTTGGCGAGCAGCTCGGGTATGTGCTGCTCACGAGTGGGTGCGTCGTGGCGCACCCACGACATCATTGAGTGGAAGACATCCTGCTCGCTTGGCACACAGAGCTCATCGCTGGACAGCAGCTTGCCGAGTTGATTGGCGTTTAGATGAAAGAACTCGTCATTGTGGCATACCTCCATAAAGTCCTGGCAGATGTACTCCTGCGCCACTCGTAGCAGCGCTGTGCATCCATTCTGATCTGCCAAGAATGCGAATCCCAAACAATTGGATGGGCGCAGGTGGCGTTCGAGAAAATTGCAGCATGCCGTCACCACAGGGATCAGCTGCAGCAGGTTGGCGGTGGCCAGCAGCGTCTTGACAGTCTCCTCGTGCAACTCAATGCTTCCGGTGTAACAGTGCTGGACGAGCAGCTGCAACGCATCGCCACGCACCTCGCCAAGGGTCACCTCGTGCTCCTTGCTCTCACGCATCTGTCCGGTAAACATTGCCGAAAAATACTCACTCGAAGCTGCGAGCACCAAGCGATGAGCGGACACCCGTTTGCCATCAATGCCGGCGATGAGAACCACATCGCACAGCTGCTTCTCTTCCACAAATTGTTGCATTCGCTTCAATAAGACGTCTGCATGGCTGCCCACACTGGAATCCCTCGACAAAGACAAAGACTCCAGTTTGTTCTCCGCCATATTCATCGATGTGGACGCTGTCGGGTCTCCACTGCGACTCTCTGCTTGGTGTCCATTTACAGATGACATATTATTTGGTTGTTGAAATCTTTAATAAAATGCAAATTTATTTCGTATGAGCAAACAAGAAGCTGTCGAAGCTATTGGAATTGCGCCGATACTATCGTGAGCAATTAATCGAGTCAGTAGCGATGTGCGTAACGTATCGATATCTGATCGGAATGGAGCGCCATTTAGCATAAGTTCAAATTCATAATCAATAAGCACAAACATTCTAATTATAACACAATAAATACAATATATATAAATAAATATATGTATTGGGTACGTCGATATATTGGAAAAGAATGTAGTTAATCGATAAAATAAGATTTGGACATGGTGTCGATAAAGTATGACCAATATTGTGTTAAGGTATATAGAACCAGGAGATGAAAAATAAATCTTTTAATAATGCAAATGAAAGTTATTTTCGATCAGGTTTGACCAATATTATGTCAAGAAGTAATCAACTAGAAATTGTTAAATAAATCTTTAAAAGTGTGATTTGTATTGTTATTGGTAAGCGATTCTTATCTACAAATAATGCAAACCGATTCAGTTATCGATCAAATGAAATAATCTTGGTATATGAGTACTTTGAATCTCTGAGATCGATCAAATAATTTAGACTGGCAAATGGATTTGACTAAATCAGCTTTACCATTTATGTTGATCAAGATTTCACAAAATGAAATTCACATTAAAAAGTATAAGAATCATCAACAGCAACAATAACAAAAAATATTTCCTTTTGATCAAAAATCTTTTTTTTTGTTTTGTTATTTTTCACTTTTCGTTTTCAAAATTGGAAATGGAATCACTTAAAGAAAAAGCTTTGGATGAACTGCTCCATTGTGTCTGCAAGTTGTGTGCAAGTGTGTGGTGTGTCTATGCCTCAAATTACTCATTATCAGCACAGACGAAGCGAGAGTGAGAGAGAGAGACACATAGAAACACAAAGGAGAGGGAAGTGAAATGAAAATGAACATTTCAATTAATGAGTTGGTATATTTAGCAATATTATACCTTTATTTATTTAGTTAATAATGTTCCGATTGAATCGAACAAAAGTGAGTTTGCAAAATTTCTTACTTTATTATTCGAAGGGCATCTCGCCTCTTCGCTAGTACGATTCGAACTAAGTACAAAATTATTATCAAGAAACCTCGTAACTTCTCGGCTGATCCCGAACAGTGAAACCTAAGCAACTCGCTCAGGCGCTCAAGTTACCCAGCGGATATCAGGCACCAAAGAGTCGCTCAACGCTGCTCTTCACAAATGTTGCATCAGCGTATTTCGGAATGTGGTCCAAGTACCGCTGACTTCTGAGTAAGCTGCTCGCGAGTATGCTGCACCAGCACCACCTACTTTTTTCCATTGGTTTGACGCCTCTATGTATTACTCACTCAACAGGGAGGGGCACATTAGATCCATTACATCTTTTAAATTGAAGAAGTTATGCTCATCAGAGAATTGATTGAGCTATGTCAGTCAGCCTGTCCGTCTTTAGCAGAGACTATAAGATATTTATTTATTTATTTATTTATTGTCAACTAAGATCAGTCGACACATAAATACAAAAAGGAAGAAGTTTAATTTAATTTAATTTCAAATAAAAATAAAATTAAATGTAAATTTAAAAATAAGGAATATTTATCTGTATGTCCCCACAAAGACAGAGTCGAATCGGACACTATGGACTGTGACGCAGTTGAGCCACCACTCTTGATTGCAGGTGGTGCAGGAGAATTAAGCTGCATCAACTGCTGACCATTGTAAACAGTAGGTGTTAGCGGTGGAAGGGGCAATGACAGAACCGGGACAAAAAAAACCTGGTTCCCGAGGCAAAGCAGGCTCGGCCGATCGCTTCTGCTTCACAGACTCATTCAACAGTTTTACACTATTGAATTGACTCTCCATTGCATCAAAATCAGCACTGAGACTACTAAAAATCGGCCTTTGGGTCTGCCTGGCACTGGCAGCTGTTTAGGTAGCACGCAGACATACTGAATTTAGAAATTGATATGCCCGAAAAGAAAGAAAACTATACAAAGATTCGGCACAGCACAGAATATAACAAAGTACAAACACAGTTATGAGAGCACACGGAAGTACAGAGAGCGAGAGTAATAAAGCGCACACAAAAACCGCTATGTCAACAACAATGCGAAGCGATCAAGTATGCAATGAGAGACAATGAGAGCGAGAGGCGCAAGCGCACTCGAAAATAAAAAAAACAAAAGCAAAACACAAGCTGATAACGGCGCTTTTTATGTATACAAGAATAACAGTTTTATGATTAGTAGCAAAATTACTAACAGAAAACCCAAATGACCGAAGCAATCACATAAATATATGATATAGTAGTCCGATGTTGAAGACCGTTGTCTTTTCATTAAATTACGAAAATTGTCTACGTGTGAGTCATATATATATATATATTATTAATTATTTATATTAATTTTGTGCTTTTTATTCCGGCAACGTCCTCTCGCTGCTGCTTTCTGCTTGTGCTTCTCGCGTCTCGCTTCTCGGTGCTGCGGCTCAATATAAAGTGGCAGTTGTTGATTTAGCGGTATTTAAATTGAAGCAACTTAGTTGGATTACGTACAAGCTGCTTGCGGTTAACCACAAATGAGGCGCCACTCAATGTTGCACAGTCGCGCAGTGGAAATGCGATCTAGGCTTGCTCCATTCACTTGAATAATTGCTGTGGCTGAGTTCAGAGCCATCAATATTGATGAGTCATCAAATCAAGCAGATTCTTAAAACTTCTAACTAAATGACGTTTTTTATCTGTCGATTCTTGACTATGAGTTGAGTTTTTTAGCAGTTTCATTTTGAGAGCTTGTCACTTCCTAATATATTCTAAGCCAGGCAACTATGAATAGATATAGTTATGTGGATCACTGTACGTAGATTGCATATAGATTTGGCTAGCAGAAACCATTTGAATTCCACAATTATTAGTCTATAAATTTCTCTAATAAAAGCATTTCAATTATTCAGCGACAACTGGGAATCGATCTAATAGAAATCATCACATTCAGCGCTAGAGAAATGAGAACTCTGAAAATTACTGTTATGTATAACCACTGAGCAGACAATACACAGAGACGCCAAATCGATACAAAATAAGATAATGCATTATATTTTTGACCAGCCTGTGGGTCCTATTCTGCCCAGATGACAACGCGTCCACTACTTTGCAGGTCTCTGTGCATCCACACACATGTTTGAGTCTGTTAACCAACAGCATTGCGACAGTCTAGAATAAAATTTGGAATCTTCGCTCGAACAACATTAGACGCCATCACAGCTATTCCATGTGTGGAAAGACAATGCAACACTTACAGCCATAATACTGAGGGAATCCTTAGTCTAGAATACACAGCAGAAAGGCCATGCATCTAGTGCAATTGGGATCCCCACAAAAACAGACTACTGTGTGCCAGTAGTACAACTGAATACACCCTCCCTTCTTCTTCAGCTATCCATCAGTCTCCTGGAACACTCTACTAGTACTAGTACTATCTTTAAGAGAATCACTGAATTGCCCAAAGAGGTCTAAAGTTATTCCAATCAATGTTGAATAAACTGCTCCGCAATGGCCAGTGGGTATCCATCCAGCCTTATAGTGACTTCGCTACCTTGGGAATCCACTTTATACCTAGTCTATCATAGAGCGCATATGACCGACCAGACCTGGCTAGAAAACCACCTCAGCTCACTCACCCACACGAGTGCCACAGAAATGGAGTCACATCCCACAAGGTTATGCAACGGATCTAGCGTGTCCTATGTGTGTCAGCAACCATCTAACCCAACTACAAATAAAAATATATTAAGGCTCAGTGCAGGGTATCTGTTATTCTATCACAGCTCCTGCTAGAAACGTGTCATTTATTATTATTATAATTATTACTATTATATCATTATGATTATATTATTATTAGGATAGTTTCTTTCATTACATATTTGTGGCACGCTTAAGCTGGTTTGGATCCATCCTTGGCTGCTGGTGGTGGTGTTATGTTCGGAATGGCAACGACACGGGCGTGGTAACGAGGAATCGAAATTGGCGCCAGTTCATTCCAGACATTGCGCACCGGATCGTACTCCTCGACAATGTTGTATACATGATTCCTATCAAATCCGCCAACGGCAATCAAACGATCTCCAAGCAGAGCATAACCGATCCCACTGCGTCCCACTGCCTGAGAGCAAATCAGTGTCCATGTATCAGTACCTGGATCATAACGTTGCACGGTATTTGAGGAATTACGGGTTTCCTTATCCAAGCCACCCACGGCATAGATGTATCCATTTGCAACAGCGACACCAACGCGACCACTATTGCGATGCATTGGCGCCCGAAAACTCCATTTGTTTGTTTGCTGATCATAGCTTTCGACTGAGTGTCTGCCGATTCCGCCTATGGCATAGAGGCGGTTGCCCAACACAGCAACACCAGGGCGGTCACGATTCGCGGACATCGGCGACACATAGCTCCAAGTGAGCGCAATGGGATCATAGCGTTCAACGGTGTTCATAGGTGGCCCATAAGAGCATCCGCCGACCGCATAGAGGTATCCATCCAGCACTGCAACGTCTAGGCTCTGACGGGCCGTTCCCATTGGATTGAGTGGAACGCAGGCCATCGTGTTTAGGTCGAAGCTATCCACAGAGCACAATACTTCGTCATCATCATTGCATCCGCCTACCAAAATCAGTTTGTTGTCCATGATAGCGGCGCCAAAGTACGAACGGCCATCGATCGTGTGCTCCCAAGTCGTCCACTTGTTCAGCCGCGGACAGTAGCTCTCAATGGTGGTGACCCAGCCTTTATTGAAGCCACCCACAACCAGCAATTGGCAGGCAGCAGTGTATTTGCGGGGCTTGGTTCGTTCGGTGGCAGCAATGAGCGAACGGCGCTCGGGGGACAGTGCATGCCACTTGAAGGCCTCCAACAGCAGTTGGCGGCACTCGTTGCTGGCGCTGCACACCTTCTCCACGTGATCCGCAATGAAGGATGGATCCAACAGGGGCAGACGTACCTTGGCGAGCAGCTTGGGTATGTACTGCTCACGAGTGGGCGCATCGTGGCGCACCCACGACATCATAGAGTAGAAGACATCCTGCTCGGTTGACACATTGAGCTCATCGCTGGACAGCAGCTTGCCCAGCTGATTGGCGTTTAGCTGAAAGAACTCCTCATTGTGGCACACCTCCATAAAGTGCTGGCAGATGTACTCCTGCGCCACTCGTAGCAGCGCTGTGCAGCTCAGCTTCTCCGCTAAGAATATGAATCCCAAACAATTGGATGGGCGCAGGTGGCGGGCGAGAAAATTGCAGCATGCCGTCACCACAGGGATCAGCTGCAGCAGGTTGGCGGTGTCCAGCAGCGTCTCGACAGTGTCCTCGTGCAGCTCAATGTTTCCGGTGTAACAGTGCTGTACGAGCAGCTGCAACGCATCGCCACGCACCTCGCCAAGGGTCACCTCGTGCTCGTTGCTCTCACGCATCTGTCCGGTAAACATTGCCGAAAAATATTCACTCGAAGCTGCGAGCACCAAGCGATGAGCGGACACCCGTTTGCCATCAATGCCAGCGACGAGAACCACATCGCACAGCTGCTTCTCTTCCACAAAGTGTTGCATTCGCTTCAATAAGGCGTCTGCATGGCTGTCCACACTGGAATCCCTCGACAAAGACAAAGACTCCAGCTTGTTCTCCGCCATATTCATCGATGTAGAAGCTGTCGACTCTCGATTGCGAATCTCTTCTTGGTGTGCATTTACGGATGAATGTATTTTGTATAAGTCAACACGAAGCTGGCATTTTGCCGATACTATTGAGCGCAATTAATCGAGTCAGTAACGAAATGGGTATCGATAAGTAATCGTCATGCATCATTCGGTTGCAGCTACAACTTGAAAATGACAACTTTAGCTTAACAAATTTGAAAGTAGACTATTTAACATGATTTCTTCAAATATGAGTTAATAAAATGCTAAATAGTCGACAGTCACAAAACTGATCGAAAGTTATACTCATGGTAAGGAAATCGAATCCAGTATTTTTCAAATCTACAAATCTTTTTTCTTAAGGTGAAATTGCCATTTCTTGCTCATTTTCCTAATATAATCAATATACCAACGGGCGTATGAAATGCTGTTATATTTTATATTATGACTTTTGTATGCAATAATTATCTTGCACTGAAAACAGAACAACAGAGTATGTTGAGCAAGGTCATGGACAAAATGAAAGACAACAAAAGGTGCTCATTTCTAACGGGATCGGCCGAATAGGGAATTGCAAAAAGTGCACTGTACTGTAGCTGCATTTTCGCAAATATTCATAACCCGTTATAACCTACTAGAAAAGGTGCGTACCTGTTCGCACCCATGCACGGATGCTCATATGAGGCTGGGTTTTACATTTCTCGCGAAGTTGAGTGAAATAATGACCTGCGCACGCTGCTCGACACGCGAACTCTGCACATAGATTCACCAAACAAAGAAGATAAGTTGGTGGTAAACTTCCCCAAGGATAGGCATATACAAAAAAAGAGCATATATCTCCCACATTTAAAAGCTACAGTTACCAAAGGTAGATTACTAAGTTCGTACCGGTTAAAATTGGATTTTTATTTAGCTTTCGAATATTGATTTAGCAAGCAGTGCACTGCTTTCTCAACTTAATAGTTCAGCGAAAACAGTGCTTGCGAAACTGTCAACGGACATAAAGCTAGTTACAGGATTTGAGTGTTCCAGGTTAATAAAACGGGACACTTGTAGCGACATGAAATACTTGCCTCAAATTCTTGTCTGGCCTTGAATGATAATAAACACCAAATGCTTGCTACACAGTATCAAAATTTATGTTAACAATATTATAAATAAGTTAAACTAATCAAGACGGAAGGGAAATTAAAATTTCCCTCCAGCAGTGCGCTGCTTGCATGTACTTCACAATGTACCCAAAACTGTTGCAGAAGTTCTGAGAAGTGAATGCCAAACTGTACATATTGACTTCTCATCTGGGAATGTTTTTAATTTAAATTATTTTCTAAATGATAAACGTAATATAACCATAATTTCTAGTTTTTAAAAATATTATTTAGATCCAGGGAAAGCTGACAAAACTTTACTATTATTCCACTACATTTATAACGATAAATTTAATCAATAAATAAATCACACATTTAGAGACTCTGATTTGTTCTTTGTTAATAATTAATGTTTAATGTTTACTTATCATCTGTAATACATGCAATCTCTCACCTTCGATATCAGAGTTAAAACATTCTAGTTATGGAACAGCTTCAACTGTCGACTGTCTAATTTACCTTGCAGTATTTCAAATCTTTTCGACACGCTTTTCACGGTTTCTCCCGGAATATAACAAATTGTGTTTTTTGAGATAGACTTCGACATCAGTTGCAAAGATGATGTGGTTCAGAGTATTACGATCTCTACTGAATATATATATACTTTCAGCATTAACTACTCTCGTACAGAGTCAATCCAATGAAAGTAT
>JAWNNA010001428.1:0-64414 GCA_035043295.1 Drosophila sordidapex
TACGAACAGCTGCATAAAATATTTCTATATAAGTAGTAGAGAACTGGGGATTCTATGATTTATTTCTATATTTTTAATTGCTTCATTAAAGCACTTTATTTATTGCAATCTGTGGTTTTGTATCACGTCCGTGACATTTATGATCGTGGAGGATAACTAGCGTACTTGTATGTGCGTAAGTGATTGTGTTTTTTAAGGAGGAGATCGTGAGCAAGGCATGTAACCTGTAACCTGTATGCTAGAATGTAGTGGAAGATCGGTTGGCACCTACCGAACAAGTGTGCAGGTACATTTTGATTTTTTGAGGAATGGGTTCATTGATCAGTGAAAAAGTATTTTTGCTTCTTTTTTCTCACCTTCATTCTCTTTGTGCTAATACCTTTTTTTTGTTTGTTTTCGGTTCTCTCCCTTTTTACAGTGCACTCTGTTTGAGTGACCCTCCTTATAATAATAAATAAAAAAAAAAAATTCAAAAATGGCTGTCAAGAAGAACAACTCCACCAACTCCTTCGAGGGCATCAAATATATTGCCCGGAGTAACTCGGGTCAAGGTCAGAGCCGCCCCAACTATTTTGATCACTTAACCTATATGGTTAGTGATAATGGATAATCATCAACAACGCCGAGTCCACCATCAATCCCATCACCATCACCAACGACAACATCAACCTCACCACCTTCACCGACTTCACCATCAACCCCATCGCCACCACCAACTACAACATTACCCCCACCACCTTCACCAACTCCAGCAGCAACATCTTCATTAACAACATCACCCCCACCTTACCCATAATTAAGTGAGTCTTTTTATTTATCTAAGCTGGCGTAACTATATTTAATATCAACTTGAAATAATTGAGAGTACTTACTTGCCATTGTCACAGCTGCCAATGTTATTTATCCAAACGATGCGAGGCAGAAATGTGAAACGAAAGCGTATAGATTGTGCGATTGTTTAGAGTTATGAATATATGTCAAAATAAAAGTTCTTAAAAGTTGATCCCCAGTTATTCTTACTCTCTTATGTATGCCTTAAGCAATGTTGGCCTACTTTTAGCATTGTAGTTAGTAATTACCTATGTATGCTCCACTTAATAACCCTAAACAAATGACCGACATCAATTTAACTATGAAGGTCTGAGAATTAAGGCCTTAGACGTCCTAATCGATTTCCTGGAACCGTACAAAATCTAAATAATAGCTGTACTATAATTATTTTCTAATTTGTATGCAGTTGTCAAATCGAAGTATACTGAAATACTAAAATCACCAGACGGTCAACTAACGACGCCTCGTTGTCCTGCTAAGCACCTTACGCATTCCGCACTTCGCCTCACTCCCCCAGATAACGGCCTGAAAACGTTCTAAGAATCGGGTTTCTTTGTCTTCCAAAGTTGTGCATCGTCATCCACTCGAGGCGTAGTTTATTGGATTTACTCTGGTGAATTTTCTAGTTAATTTGATGGATTGTTGATGCATGTACCTCTGGGGTTTGGGTTTGTTTGGTTTTTATCGAGGTTATCGGCTGCTTAACAATTATTTTGTTGGGCATTTATCTGGACTAGACAACTATCGGTCGAATACAGAAAATAAAACTGGAGACATATACAAAGTTAAAGCTTGAATAAAAATAAACTACACTTTATACGTATAGCCATAACTGCCTACATATCAATTCGTCAGAACTATTAATAACTCAGCAAAAGTAAACATTTTTTTAATTATAAATGTTGTTTTCATATTGAAGATCTGCCAAGTAAATATGCCAAAATTCTTAAACATTTGTTTATGTTCAACAAAGTTTTCTTCATGCTGTTAATGATATCTCGACATTTGCTGAGCTCTTCTAGCGATTCAGTTTAATGGATTTGATATGAAACCAAATTCATTAACCACAGCCATATAACTCATAAGTCAATGTACTCGATATCAGAAATAGTCAAAGTACTCCCTACTCATAAAATACCCGTTGCCCAGCACCATAAAAGCAAAATAATAAAAGACAAATCTCGTTGCCATAGAAAACGCATAAAATATTTGCAAAACACATCCAAGCTGGTGTCCTCCTCTTCAGCGAAGTGGTTGCTGGATTTGCAGTCCAGTGCTGGAGAGTGTCAACATTGCATTTCCTTATCAGAAATCCGTGCATGATTAGATGGCGACGATGTCAATGTGGACGACATAGCCGCAGTTGAAATTCAATTGCCACTGACAACAAACTGAAAAACTGCCATAGTGTCAAAGTGGCAGATAGACAAAAGGACAGACGGCGACAGTCGTTAAACGTCAATGGTGCAAGAAAACGCAATGGTTTAGTGCACAGTGGAGCAATTTTTGGCAATTGCTTTCATTTAGTATTGCGGTCTCTCTCATGAGATTGTTTTTATTTCAATTATTTATTTATTTATTAATACTTATGTACAAATAATATTACAATTGATAGTACAAACGCGAGTACCAACGACAAGGTCTTCTGCTCTGCTAATACGAACAGTCATAATGTATGTAGCATTTGCTCCACTGTGCGGCATTTGAAACTGCAAGTGTTTCTGGTGGCAACTATTAGAAGAGCTGGCCGTAGACGAGTGCTTAACCTGCTCCCAACCCAAACCCATCTAAATAACTAACTGCACTATAAAATCCAGCTTCACTTCAACTACTCCATGCGTATCTTTGTTAGCCCCCCGTCCCTCTCCTTCACGGACTGCTTCAATTTGGTCTTTCAATATGTGTTTCAATCTGCGTGCAGTTCTCATTTGAAACGTTCATTGAACGATCTCCCTCTCTCTCTCTCTCTCTCTCTCTCTCGCTAACTTGGCTGTGCTTTGTGTTCGTTCGTTTTGTTATTGGTTCGTTTTGGCGCTTGGTTTTCAACTGCTGCTGCTGCTGCTGGTGCTGAATGCGACTTGTGGCGCTTTTTTGTGCTCGGTTTTGATTCAGTTCGCTTTCTGTTTGTCAACGCGTCGCATGCGCGTGTCGTGAGTTAAACGAAATATTTTCGAATTTTGTGCTACGAACCAAAAATTAACATACGAAATCTGTGCAAAGTGAAAATCTGTGTGGAAATATAAAAATACCGAAAGTATTATTCAACAGCTTAAGCAAGTTGCACCGACAAGGCGACCCACCCACAGCAAAAACAACAAGTTGTTAACCCTTTTTGCTTGTCATGTCGCCCTATGCCACCTGCATAATACTGCTGGGGTTGCTATCCCTGGCACTAAATTTTAATGCAGGTGGGTGCCCAGATCCTGTGCGTGCACTTGCATGAATGTGCCTGCTAATTAAGTGTGTGCTTTGCAGCGTTGAGTGGCTCGCTTTAAAACGGGTTCACTGAACCAATGTACCCCCAAGGGGAAAATACTCATATATGCCTTTTCGAACAGACAGAGATTAAAGTTATAAAATTATAGACGCAATGTTTATTGATAACGTTTTAGCATTTTCCATTTGTGCTCCTTGGAAACCGTCATTCATCCAATTCAATCATGAAGCGATAATCAATCAATTTCGTTGACCTCAATTGATAAGTCTCCGTTGGAATTGTTTGTGTCATTATGACAGTTATTGCCATGATGCACTCATCTGGACAGCAACGTAGCCTCCATAATGACTGTCAATACCCTGTTGATTGCCTGTCGCCCCATGGGCGTATACTTAACGTTGCACATTCTTTGAAGTGTCTGCAGCAGATTACTTCATGATTTATTTTTATTTATGCGCTTGTCAGCTAACGTATTTATTTATACATGGAACGCTGGCAGGCCGCGCGCCGTTTGGAAAAATATTTTCTTAGCCTTAAAATTTGAAGAAATTTTCAAGACATAAATATAGATATGTTATAGATATGTATATGCAAATACATCCATACATAGTGTGTGTGGTTGCACTGTCGTAAATATGAATGTTCTCTCATTTTAGTCACTCTCAAGAAATCAGCAATAAGGGAACTGTAGTCCATTTTCCTCGCAACAATTGAAAATTACAGACCTCAATAGATTGACCTCAATAGATTTAAATGACGGTTTAGTTTTTGAAGTGTATAGATATTTAAGTTCTGTTAAATTCAATTTGAGGAATTTGCCACCCACACTTCTTGCACCACCTTGCACCATCATGATGTCGTCATATCTTCTATTTGAAGTTGGTGTGTTTGAATTTGGGAAGTTTTGTGGGCGTTCCGTCAAATTTGGGGCAAGTTGTCAGCCAATTTGTTATTATAGTGTCCACTCGGCAACTTTGGCATACACACCCCAATAAAAATTGTGTACCCTGACAGTTTCAGTCTGGCGCACATTCCATTTGCAACCTTGTTTTGCGTTTTTGCTTATTTTTTTGTATGCCTTCAACTAATTGTTTATATTTCGTCGCGTCAATTTCCGAATTTTCGTAGGCAAGGAAAAAAGGTGGATTGCGTTTCTTGGCCACGCTTTTTGCATACTCATGGCATTAACTTAATCTTCAGAAATGGCAGCCAAGACAAAGTTGTATTTCCAGCCTTAATTTACGTAAATCTTCAACGAATATAATCGCCGGATATATATGAGCTTGATTGGTACTAAACAGAAGCTTGACAATTAACTCAAATTTCTTAGCTGACTAAGCGTAATTATTTTTCATTTGACATGCATGTCATGTCATTTGCGTTTAGAGCAAATTGCTTGAGATACGATCTGAGCAATCATTATAATGCGAACCAACCCAGCAATCCCTCAAAAGCACACCCAAAACCCCAAAAGCATGACAAAATGTCATCACTTTTAATCCGAATCGTGTAAGTCATTAAAAATGTTCTAGCATTGCGATGGAATCTTTTTATGATACGCTGTAACTCTCAACTCAAAAAATGGTTTTATAAAGTGACCCATGAAATATCAGATCAATTAGTATAATCTAGTGCCTAACTTTTAGCTAATAACTAGTAAGCTAGCTACAACAATTGAGAAAATAATATTCCTATGTCCAAAAGTGCAGTATTTTAGTTAAAATTGTATATTAACAAATAACAAGAAAATATTTTTAAAAATGTTTATATTTGAGTCAGCTATTTGAATAAACTTAAAAACTAATTGATTTGACATTTTACATCTTACAAATATGTACAGGATATATGCTAGTTGGGACAGTCTGAAGTACAGCATTCCATCATGATTTGCTTGTGTTTATGAGCGTATTTTTATAATTTCAATGAGTTGGCCACATATTTATGGGTGTGAGTGCATAGCTTTTGGATTAATCCCCATAATATACCATATTAGATATTCCACTTGCAAATTAACCCTCTGTAAATAACAAGCTCCAGCACATTTCCATATAATGCATGTACAATTATTCAAGCATTTGGGCCAACTACGAAACAATTTCAAATACGCTCGACAAATCGACACAATTGTCGTTTCTGCTTGCAGTTGGCACAGTTGAACGAACTTTGATTGTATGTCAGTCAATGCAGCCAAGTCCAATTCCCCCATTCCACTTAACAACCCCCCAGCCCCCTACTCAACCCATTGAGGGGTTCCAAAGCTAAGTGCCCCTCTCGAACATTTAGGGCCACACTCGTAAGTTGCCGATTTTATGGGTAAGATATGACGCGGCATGTTGGCGACTTTAGTTGCTTTTATTTTATTGTGGCGTTGCCAGATTGCTGATAATCTACACATTTTTACAGCTCTTAAGCGCCACGTAACCCCAACACCAGTGCCCGACATAACTCCAAGTAAATCGCAACTGAACTGAATCCAGCTAATGCAAAAGTTGCATGTGAACTTTAGCGAGTGTATGTTCGAGTTTTAGTGTGTGTGTATGTGAGTGTGTGTGTGTGTGTGTGTGTGTGTGTGGGAAAGTCACAGGCCCAAGTTTTAGTTTATTGTGGCTGACTTTTGCATATGTCGTTAGGAACAGCAATTGATAGATATAAAATTACTGGGCCTCAAAGTGCATTCAACTTGGCTAATAACATAGGCGCGCCCCATGCATATTTACCTCGCTGGGCTCAAACAGCGAACAGTCAAGAAAATTGATAGAAAGTAACTGTAATTTCATGGAGTTTTCACAGCAGTTTGGAAATTGTGATTGGACTGAAAAATGTGCTGAAAATTGATTTGAATTGCATGGAAAACGATTAACAAATTGAGGCAACTTATTATGTATTATGTAAGAAAATGATTAGGGGCTTTCCACTTCAGTCCGGATTAATATTTGATGCAATTATTAAGCCAAAGAATTCCTGAACAGCAGCGAATGAGAAGTCATCGATGAACATATCTATCCATGAACTTGTTAGCCACCACAGAGTACTTTTGTTAACTTTTACTTTTCAAATGGAAACCATTTTGGAAACCAACTAAAAAAACTATAAAAAAATCTACCTATACACATGTGTGTAAGCATTTTTGGGTCGCTGTTTGGAACTGCCAAAACATTTGACATAAACGCGCGCACAATATCAATTTTCATGTTGCATACAATTACAGTCATTACCATTAGTAAACTGCCACCGCAACTGCGCGCAATGCTACACGCATATAAACAATTTGGCCAACGATCTGACAATTCAACTGTCAATTAATTTCAATATATTGTAAATGATAATAATTTCTAAGCAATGCAAAACAAACTACGAACTTGGTTTTTTTTTCCACATTTTTCTTCACATGCGTTATTCAAATGTTTATGTTTGTTGTTTATGGCCAAATGCAGTTAAAAGGCAATAGAAGACGGCGGCCAAAACACGTTTCGAGTGCGTTAAGCTTGGCACACTTTATAGGCCAACTCGGGCCAGACCAGGCCTATACACCCGGCTGTTGATTTTTGCTGCTTATCTGAGCTTTCATTTAAACGCACCTCAAAGTGTTGGTTAAGTGCATTTAACCTGAACGTTAACGTTTGACGTTTAAATTGGCCCCGCAAACGGGTTTTGATTGTCGTCATCAACATCAACATCCGCTGTCGCGTGTCTCCAAGAAAACCAAACCTCAATGCCAATTAAGAATTGCTGCCTCAGTTATGTTGCATATTTGCTTCCAAATAAAATGTTTAATAATTATTTACACGCTCTTTGGTTAATTCGTGCGCATAAACCACTCGAAGAGCCGAAAGTTTTGACACTTTTATAAGGCAGTTTTCCAATCCACTGTCCCATAAATAACTCAGCCAAAAGGCTCCCGTGTCTAATTAATTTTAGCTGCAACATTTTTCAAAAGCCACCGCCAACGGGCTAAACTACAAATCGCAGCAGGCAACTCAGCCAGTTGCAACTCATGGCCCATTATTTATGCAAAAGCATATCAACAACATCGCTTGATTGCTTTGTAGCCCCATAACCCATAACTACTCACTTACTTTATGATTATCTCATTCACATAATTCTAAGTTCAGTATCGGCATTTCAATTAGCTTCGCTTCAAATGGACCTGCAAATTCCATATCGCTCCCAAATGAGCACTAATAAATTTCATATATATGCGCTTTGGCCATGGTACGTGACTTGAATGGATGAGTATGGACTAGTCTCTAACGAGTCACTCTTCACCCAGTTTACATTTAAAGGAAAGGAATAAAATATCTTAGATTGGAATATTCATGTCTTATGTGCTGCAGAAAAATATATAATTGAAGAGACTTTTAATTTGGAAGTGTCAATTATTTTATAGTTTGATATGTAAATTACGGACTTCCCTCAACCATCCCATCCAAATATGGCAAGGAAATAGATGCCGAAGTTAAAAGGCTGTAGGAAGCCAATTGATACAGTCTGCGCTTAAGCAGATTAATATGATTGAACAAGGATTATTAATCCCTTGCAGTGTATTGGATATTTATTCACGATCATCATTAAAAGTGCCTTAATTACTTAAAGCAATCTGACATACCTTTGTAGTACTTCTAGTCGATTTTCATTATCTTTTACATATATTAAATATATATCTTTCTGTTGCAGCCTCTGGTGTTTTACGCTGCTGGCGGTGCTCCACAGATGTTTCGAATGGCGAGTTCTGCAATGATCCCTTCCAGCCGGACAGCATCTCCGAGCAGCAGCGCTACTGGAGCTATGTGAACTGCACTTATTCCGTGGGTGTCAAATCGGTGAATGCGCGACCCGTCTGCAAGAAACTCGTGCAGGAAGGTAAGCAGCAAAACCACAGACCACCAACAGCAACAAAAACCACAATCCACCCATAGACCACAGAGATCTGAGATAGTCAATTATTCAGCTACGCCCGTTGGACTGTCAGTGTGCATTGTTGTTGTGAGTGGGGAGACCCACCGGTGGCACACAAACACCCGCGTGACTGCCGCCTGTTGTTGGCTGCCACAAAGCGTCAAACAAGATTGAGATTTATTGGTCTGACAAAAGTCGGCAACAAGTGCAACATACAAATCCACAGAGGCAGCCGCAACAATTGCGATAGCGTACGCTGCAGCTGGAGCTGCTGGGCGTTGATGCTGGCGAGGAGGCGTGGCCGGTGCAACTGCACACAAGTGGCGGCGACACTTGGCCTCAGACGGGGCAGGCAAGTTCCATGCGCCGCTAATTTTCAACAAATTTATGTGGCGAGCACACAAACTAAAAGAGACAGAGAAAGAGCGAGAGAGAGAGAGAGAGAGGGAGATAAAACGATAGGCGACACACGCGGCGTATGAGTGATATTCGTGTTGCAGTCGTCGATCTTTGGCTCTGGTATTTTTCGCTTTTTATTGTTCAGCCAGCGGCTAGTGCGAATTGAACCGCTTGTTGTCATTTGCATTTGACAAGCACAACCAGCAACAACAACAAACAACAAACAACAGTGACAAACACACAAAAAGCCGGGCAAAATAAGGTTTTGTACGCTGGTCAATTTGCCAAACGTTGCGTATCGTTGCATTTTTATCTAGCTTTGATATTTGTGCACATTTTTTCATATTATTTTCCATGCCAGCAGTGGCACTAGTGGAATTGTTTATTTGACAACAAAGCAAAAGTTGTTTAATGCACGAAATAATGAACAATGAACCTGTGGCAGGTAAAGGCTACTGTTCAAGCTATCTCCCCGTCGAGCTAGCTCAGATTATTAATTTAATTTATAGCAATACAAAGAAGAAGCTTCTAGCCTTGAATTGGCCATGTTTAATGGCAAATAATAATTGGCTAATTAAATTCGTGGCAAACAAATTACGAATTCATTTGTAATCTTATCGATTGGCATATGATCAAGTGCCGGCTTATGCGGGCAGCATTTAGCAAATTTCTTATGGCCAATTAATGAACACCATTAAATATTTGCAATCAACCGTCTACAAATTGGCGCTACGAATATTTGCAAAGCTTTGCGGCTGGCAATTAAAATTGCAAACCGCAAATCACAACTGAGACTCTATTTTTGAGTCTCGAAATGAGCAGCGGCCAGATGCGGGTACATAATATCCGAATAAACTAAGCTGCAAATGCAGGCACAAAAAATATATATAAATTAATTAAGTTGTTGCACAGCGTGAAGCGCTCAATTACGGCAATGAGAGCTGCAGAGTGATAGAGACAGAGACATCGACTGAGACAGAGACAGTCATGTTAGCCAAATGTCTGAGAAAAATGCAACTAGGCGATGCTGCAGTTGTTGCTGCAGTTGTTGCAACTGCTGCTGCTGCTGCTGGTCAATTTATATGCCGTTAAATTAATTGCTTATGAAGTTTGGGCCGACGAGTGGCTGAGCTTTTGGCAAATGTCAAATTAAAAATGTATTCCATAATTCCATAAAACTAAGAGTCAAGCCAAGCAATTAGCTATTAACATTAAGTTTGTCTGTCTGTGTGCGTTGCATTTTGGTTGTCACTGTGCGTCACTGGGCAAATATTTTGCAACTTGTTGCATTTTGGCTGACCGAAAAGTTGTCGTCGATTTTTTGCCTATTTTTGACCAATTGCGTTGGTTCTTTTTTTTTTTTTTTGCTTTTATTTTTGTTGCTGCTCTCTCGATTTTGTTACTGTGAAAAATGTTGCCAAACACAATTTCGACCAATAAATAATTAAATTAATTAAAATTTAAATTTATGACACAATGCAACATTTCCAACTTGGTTTCAAGCCGCACACGCGTCGTATATGCAATTTTTGAAGTTTTTGGTTTTTTTTTTGTACAGTTTTTCTGCAATTTTCTATGGGCTCTGCAGCTGGAAACTGCATTCTATGTACCTTGTTTGATGCAGCGGCCGTGATAAGGCGACAATTGTCAACAATTTTATTAGAGACTTGTACTCTATCTGTCTGTACCCCCCCCCCCCCTTTACCACCCCCTCTGTCATCAGTTTTCACTCACGCACTGCTTTTAGCGTCTCGCTCGCACTTAGTGTTAGCGACTGCTTCTTGGAGCCAATCACAAAAATGGTCAACGCGCACCTTTTTGAGTCGCATTTAAAGTTTTATTTCATTTTATTGCGATTTATTTTTACTTGATTTTGTTTTCTATCGTTTTTTGAATTGAAGTGTGTGTTTGTCTCTCTTGTTGTTTTGCAGTGTTCTGTTTGCGAAACACACACACGCAATGAGAAAACGCAATTTGTTGTGCATTTTTTTTCTGGTTTTCGTTTGCCGTTTCGCTGATTGCAAATTGTCTCGTTTTGCCGAGTCTTGCGTTCAATTTGGCAGTGTATGTTGCAGCCAGCTCTCCACATAGTCGCAAGCCTTATTTTCAGCTTTGTCGTTTTTGCTGAGCGTCATGGCCTAGCCTAGCCTAGCCTGGCCGGGCCTAGTCGGATCTAACCCAGCCTGACCAGGCAAACGGTTGTTCAGGTTGCATGTGTTGCGCACAGAAAGCCTTGAACCCATTTTAGCTAGTAGTCCGTTTGCTTTTGAATTAGTTTTAGTTAGAAATAGCGAAATCTTTAAAGAGCTGAAAGTTTTTCGGGGAGAAGAAAAACAATCTTCAATCAAATTAATTGTATTAACGAGCTATATGTTTATTCAATTACATCTTATTAAAAGGTGTTTGTCGCCATTATTCTGTAACACTAATTACTAATTAAACATTAAACTGCCAACTTAACTTATATACGCAAACTGCAAACATTCAATTCTCGAACATTTGTTTACTATTTATTTATTTTTGAACTATACCAATTGCATCAGAGCTTGGCTATTTGGCAGGCAGCCATTAGCCAGCACCTGATCGACGATTTGGACGACATTTGGAATGACATTTTTGAGATAAGTTAAAGCAAGGCGAAAACAGAATGTGGAAACGTGAAACCCACGCAAATAGCGAGCCGCATAAATTAAATTTAATGTGCAGCATTTTTTCATTTCGCTACGAGCACATTTATTAAAATTGCTGTGAACAAGTATTTAAAGTTTATTTCGACTTTCGTTTCATTGCAGTCTATGGCAAGCGAGTGATTTCACGCTCCTGCTTCTACGAGGATGTGGATGACCCGGCAGACAAGTGCGCAATGGACACTACCTCATCCTACATCAAGACCGTTTATTGCCGCACGTGCACCACCGATGGCTGCAACTCGGCTGGAGAACTCTCCGGTTGGGTGGGATGGATGGTGCTGCCACTATTTGCCGCTCTGAGGCAGCTATGCAAATGAGCCAATGAGTGCAAAATTCAGTCGTGGGTGTAGACTGCACTTAATTGCATCATGCAAATGAATATAACTGAATTTAAAAGTTGAGAGTCCTTCAAGCTAAATTACATACTTACAAAAACAACCAATTCTTGTTTCGCCTAGTTAAGTCGCGTTATTTTAACTTATTTGTTGAAGTCGCTTAGACAATTTGCCTGGCCTGCGAAATTTTCTTATACAAATTCACAACAAATGCACAAAATATCAGCACACAAAAACTCGCAGTCACTCATCGCTATATATATATACCATAAAATTACCATATACATATATACAGACTATACACAAATCTGAACTGTAAATGTTATATAGCTGTGGAGCGATCAGTGCTTTCCACTTGGTCAGATCATGGAGTCAAACGATTGTATTCTAATGACATATAAATTGATTATTACATTTAATTAATTACACACTCACTCACACACACACACACACATATAAACTTACAAATATTGACCTTTGTAATATTGTATTACTTATTATAAGTGTAATTGAAGCACTTTTCTATGGTGTCTTACAAATAAATTGATTAGATGGTACAAACATTCGAAAACATATTTGGTTTTACTATTGTAAATGAATTTTGAAGAGGTCAAACTTGCCAATGATAACAATTGAACTATATTCCTATTATATTCCACATTTAATTGGATTCAAACGCCTTAACTTATTCCGGATAAGGCGACCCTTTAAACCAAATAAATTTGTTGTTTCCTTACAATTTCTCGTTGAAGCCCCCGTTTCTGGTGCCCAGCCCACGTAACCTTAAATTATTTAATTTCAAAAGCAAATCAAAAGTAATTGTCTCACATCATTGCGCTTGACATTGTGCAAGCCACAACGATACAAGATATAAAATTGGATGCTCGATTCGTGCCCCGTTTCTTTCCTGATGCGTCATTTAATGTGGTTCAGCAGTCGCATCAGAGCGGAAATGAGTTCAGCTCTCAGTCTGCCCACATTTAAGAGTTGTTTAGTTAATTGCCGACCACGCAAACATGTCAATGCCAGCGCTGACATTTGACCCGCGTCAATTGAGTTTTTGATTTGTGTGAAACATCTTCAGGTTTGGCATTGTTTGTGGGAGTTCTTGTGAGCACCGCCCCATAACGTGTGTATTTAATTAAAAGCGCATAAAAACTATAAACAAGCATATATTAAATTTGTGGCATACACAAAATACCGAAACCTGTCAGGCTAAGACATTAAAACACACAAGATACAATAATCTATGTGAGAGGAGTCGATTGGCAGATACCCCCTACTGCTTGGCCTAAGATAAAGTATCTCAGTTAATGGGAAGGAGTTATCTTAAGGCTTCAAAATATGAATTTCATGTGATATTCGAAAATACAGTTATCATCTTTGCCGTGTGTCTTATATTAGACATTATTTCTGCATATTGCACATATGAACATAACTTATTGAAACCCCTTTCACACATTTTTTACATGCGTGGCATAAAAAATCAAAAAAATGGGTGGCAACTAAGCCAGAAAAACGTTTTGGCCATTTAAACTTGTCGCACGGCTTGGATATGATTTTTATTATTATTATTTTTTTGTAAATACATACATGCAATGTATGCATTTTTTTCAGCTTTTTTATGACGTGTCCAGCGAAAATGTCGTACAGCTTATGCAATAAAACTGACCATTTATCATGGAGGGGGCATGGAAAAAATTGTAAATCGACATTGTTCAGCGTTTCAGCTGGCTACAAATGTTACGCATACGCCCCAATGGCCCCAGGCTGGCTGTCAATGGACCCCACGATCGACTAGCTGGCTGTCTGGCTTTTTGTAAGCCTAGAAGTCTAAACCTGCCGCCGTGCGTGAGTTTATGATGTGATTTGACTTTTTATTGCTGCGGCTTAGGCTTCGACTTAACCTCCTAATCCGCTTCAAGCATTACATTTGAAATTTGTTTTTTTTGTTTTGTTGTTGTTGCTGGCCAGGCCCAGCTCAACTCGACTCAACTCGACTTGACTTGACTCGACTTGGCTCACTCCGCCAATCAATTCCAAGTGCGGCGATGGCGTCGCTCTTGATCGTTGTTTAATTTGGTGTGCGTGCAGCTCAAACGCAACTCAGCGAGTCACATTTTTCACGCTTTGTCAAGTGTTTTTGGGTGCAGGAGGAGTCAGTTGACTACTGCTGGCTAATGCTGCAGCTTAATGTCAACATTTGCATATGAAATCATATATTTGCTAGCGGTGCCAGAGACTTGATCACCAATTTTGGCAAAAAAGAATTGCCCAATTTGGGCTCACTGTTGCTCACTGTTCGAGCCACATGGGTGAAAATGCGTGCGTGGCTCCAAAATGAATCACAAACTGATGCGTTGATTCATTGCATTAGCTGATATAAAGAATATATTTATAATATATGCATATGTCACAAAATTATTAAGCATTTAATATAGCAATCAGCGAAAAGAGAACTTTATGAAAGTTAATACATTCTCTTCTCCAGCATAATAACGTACCTTAAGGAAACATTGCCATTTTGTAATAACCAACTAACAACACATTTATTTTTCAAGCATTCAGACTTTAGGCCCAGCTTTTATCAATCAAAATTAAATTAATAATAAAAAATAACCTCTTCAATATGATGAGATTTGGTGCTTAATGCAAATCGACGTATTTCGAAAAATGTAAAACTTGATAATAAATTCATTTTCTCAATATTTCTATATAATAAACATAATTTCTTTAAATATACACTACGACCTGCACAACATGCACAAGTATAAACATTAGCGAAAAGAACTTGGCTGAAAGCTTTAGTCGCCAACTTAGCAAGGTTTCCCACCACAAAGTTGACCATGCAATCCAACTTGTGGAGCGTCGTGTTGAAATTTCAAGTTCAAAAGGTTGGCAAGCAGTCAACATTTCTTAAGGAAATTCATTTGGCGGAAAAATGTATTGAATTGTTTTAAACTTTATTAAAAATGAATTTGTAGAATTGTAAAATTGTATATTTTTTTCATAAATCATCATAAAAACTGAGAAAAAAGCTACTATGAAGGGTTTACTGAATATTTTCATTAGTTTCCTATTTGACAAAATCAATCACCCTTTTTAAATATTTGACTCTGCTAGTTTAGTTGGAAGCAGCATGGGGCATCCCAGGCAACGTCATCATTATTCTGCGACACAGACAGAGCAACGTTGCTGCCGCAGCCGACGCAGACGCTGGCGTTGACGTTGACGCTGACGTTCGTTGTGGCAGTGTGGCAGCATAGCCTGCGGCTCGCTGGGCCCGCACAGTCGTTAGTCAGTCGAGCAACCGTTTGCATCGCGTATAAGCAAAGAGTTCCTGGCATTGGGAAGCCACTCAAAGGATACACACAAGGAATCCGATAGCCCGTCTTGTGTCTTGTTTACCGAAAAGCCGGCGACACAGTGTCTACCTTCCTGTCCTGCAGAGATTTGTGCTTAGATAGCATTCTCAGCGCGCAACCTAAAACTACTTCAAACTATGTCGGCTCCCATTAAATTTATTATTGCAGGCTTTTGCCTGCTGGCCACCGCCTACAACATCAGCGGTGAGTTAATAGTCGATCATCACAAATTGCACGTGGCTTGGTTGCATTCATAAACATAAATGTAAAATAAATCAATTTGTTATTAATTTAGCGCAAGTTTCGGCTTGTGGCTTGTTTACGTGTAATTACATCTGGGCCGGCAAGGTCGCTTTTAGTTGATTTTGGGTGTTCTTCGACATCATTCGCATAGTGAAAAGTTAGCTCTCAGGTGCGTTTTTTCATTCACTTCAATGAATGAAATGCTTCAATTAGCTTTTGAGTTTGTTTATACATAATTTTTATTTTGTTTTCCTTTGCTTGCTTATTATTTTGTGGCAAATTTTTACGATTTTTTTGAGGTGTTTATAAAAGTTGTTCCAATCTTAAAAATAGACTCCAGGCAATAGATTTTAGCTCAACTGAAAGCCATTGAAATGATTTCACACTTGCTAAGTAACACACAGGTTATTTTGTTCTTAACTCATAATTATTGTCTAACTTTTCTAAATTTTCAAAGTTGATTACTTTCAGACAAGACAGAAAGATATAAAAAAAAAATATTAACATTTTGGTGTCAGAGAAATCTGTTTTTAAATGTTTTCGCCCATAAGTTGAATAATTCGTAATCTTTAAAATTTATTTCTGTTTAATGGTATATAATATATATACCCACATTGCATTTTGGAATATATTTTCGCATGCACATTTGAAAATTGACAGTTTATCTGTTAGCATTTGAAAATGCACACAAATTTGATTAATTATGGCTATTTTATGGCATAAACAAATGAAGGCAGATAAAGCACTTTTTGGAATATAAGCATGAAGGGTTATTTGCTGTATTAGTATTACATAACTTACCTAGAATGAAGTATATAAGTACTTATAGTTATATGATATGGATAATAAAGATTTATCAGTTTAATTTAAATTTCCTAGCTTAGCATTTTTAAAACATCCCAAAATGAATTTCAAGTCGTGCTTGATTAAGGGCTTGGCAATCCTTCAGCTGATTACAGAACGTATTTCATTACTATCACGCAAACATTTTGTAGGTCAGTATACAGAAATTTTGCGCACTTTTTATACACAGAAACATACACATGTGTGTGTGTGTATATAACAAATGCGTATGTATGTGTTATTATATGGCGGCATTTCTGTGATTTTCACGCTGTTCAATGATTGGCATGGATAGGAAATCGGAATGCATATTGTGTATTTTGGTTGGGCTATTTAATTTGTAAATATGTTTGCCAAGCTATTTGCTTTTTTCCATGCACATGAAAATATGCCCTGCAAAATGCATATCCGTGCAGCCATTATAAGTTTGTGATAAATGCAGTAATCAATTTGTTTAAATTTGCTCTAATTGTGTATTTATTGGCTGATGGGGGAAGCAACAAACTGTAATTAATTTCAATTGAAGCTGTTTGCAAATTGAATTTGGCGAATGTTGCAAATCCTGTTGCTTATTCAATTTGTTAACTCCGTAGGTGCATTTAGATTTTTGTCCTTTAATTATCTAATTGGCTTGAATTCAATCGGAACCCCATTGCGCATCAGTTGGAAACAGTGCGCATGTCAAACTGGCGCCAGAACGTCGTCTGCTCCAGTTTGCAGCAGCGTCTAGCAAATCTCTTCTCAACTGCACTCTCGGTATCCAGCACAGATTTCCATCCCCCTTGCCTCTTAGCTGGACACATGGAAACTATGTCACAGAGCAAAACTTGTCTTGTGTCTGTGGGGGTAGTTTGAGATTGTGTCGAATGCCTTGGCATGAATTGTGTAATTTGTGGACAACTGATAATGAGGAGACTTTGTTCGGCTTGTGGTAATTTGAAATGAGCTACCAAACAGGATGTGCAGATTGAGCACGCTTCACAGGATACTTGCCCCCACCCTGTTCACTTCCGCTCTACCCAGTAACGTTTCACACGCATTGTCTGGGGGTTACTTAATTGCGGGCGACAACAAACTTCCGATGCGTATCAAATTATGTCATGAATACATTTTGCTTGGCAGCATAATAATTTTTTTGTTATTTTTTTTTTGGGTGTGGTAACTAAAGATGCCTTTTGGGCTGTATGTTGCAATTTTCGAGATAGGGGTTGCAAAAGCCCATACATCAGATACCAAATTTGCATGTGAGTAGCAACTTCCTTGAAAGCTCAAGTATGTGACTAGTCGACTAATGAAATTCCCTCGAATCTCGAACCTTTTTTTTATATATACCTTATTTAAAACTTCCATACATACAGTGGATCAAAGCTTATTCGGATCAGTGTCAAAGAAAAAATGGAATTGCCTGCCATTAGCTAACCATTCATTATTTTTCAGAAATTCCAAAGACCGATGGTAGGTATATATATTAACCACCAAAATTAATATATGACCCCAATGCACTGGGGTTTCCCCACTTGCTAGGTAGGATTATAAAAATGTAGCATACTTTTAGGCATATTTTTCATTTGGAGCAGGTACATTGTGGACACCTGGCTGCCATAAAACCCGGATTTTTTACCTAAAGTTGAGTATTTTCGGTATAAATAGACCTATCCTTCGTAGTCAGTTTACTTTCATCCTGCATCTCGGGTGCAATAAGCCAAAAAGGACTATAAACAAACAGACTACCATTGAACTACGAAAACTCATCCTGGAACACTTCCAAAACGAATATTCACATCGCCAAATAGCTGAAATGGTCAATCTGAGCAATTCAACTGTGTATAACATCATTCGGCGCTTCGTCGACGCTAATCGGATTGAGGGCAAGGGCAGAATGGCACAAAACAAGATTTTCACCGAAGAGGAAGAGCGAAGGATCACCAGGAAAATAAGGGGAAATCCCAGGCTACCGACTCCAAAAGTGGCTCAATAGGTGAAGGATGAAGTGGGGAAAAAGTGCAGTGCGAAAACTGTGTGCAGCGTTCTGCACAAACATGATTTTAATGCCCGAGTACCACGAAAAACGCCCGTTATAAGCGCGAAAAATAAAGGGACTTGGATGACGTTCGTCAAAAACCACTTGGACAAGGATTTGGAGTTCTGGAACACAGTCATATTTGCAGATGAGTCCAAATTCACCATTTTTGACTCGGACGGGCGGAATTATGTGTGGCGACCGTCCAATACTGACCTGAATCCCAAACACGTAAAGGCAACAGTCAAGCATGGTGGAGGAAGTGACATTTCATGGGTATGTATCTCGTCAGCCGGATTCGGGAATTTTGTGATTTTTGAAACAACAATGGACAAGAATGTGTACTTCAACATACTAAAGGAAAATTTAGTCCAAAGTGCCGAGAAGGTAGGAATCCGACGTACTTTCCGGTTTAACCAGGACAACGATCCCAAGCATAAGGCCAAGATAGTACAGTCCTGGCTCATCAGGAACTGCCCCCACATGATAATTCCACCGGCCCAGTCTCCAGATTTAAATGTTATTGAGAATTTGTGGGCTCTGCTGGAAAATAATATCCGGAAGCACAGAATATCCAGCAAAGAAGACCTCAAAAATGCTCTGCGGGATGAGTGGAGCAGAATCAGCCCAGAAGCTACCAGGAAGGTGGTATATTCCATGAATAATATGTTAAGGGAAGGTGTTAAGACTAAAGGATATCATAATAAGTATTAACATCCTTATTTTAGTTTTTATAATGCAAATATGTTATTTTATTTATACAGATCCAAATCAAATTTCCCCTCAAAATAGGGTACTTTTTCACATAACTCTACCTAGCGGGTGGGGAAACCCCAGTGAATTGGGGTCGTATATTAATTTTGGTGGTTAATACATGTACCTACCATCGGTCTTTGGAATTTTTGAAAAATAATGAATGCTTAGCTTATGGCAGGCAATTACGTTTTTTCTTTGACACTGATCCGAATAAGCTTTGACCCACCGTATATAACAAGACTTTAGCCAAAGTGACTCTGTCCCAGACCGAATAATCGGACTATTTTTTATTAATTAATTTGTTAATTTTCTCATTGATGGTCCTCAATACATATATCTTAAAGTCTCATTGTTTTCCACCCAAAATTTCAATTTATAATGCCCCACTTAGTCATTTTGTCTAATTATGGGGCACGGAATTGAGGTAAAACAATCAATTACTCACACTCTACCAGAGTGGTTGGCTGCTAACCTGTCCAGGCTTGTGGCTTGAACGTGGGCGTCTTGTTTGAAGGGGCAGACCACAGCAATAACAATAACAACACTAACCTTATACACGTGCCACTGTTGTCTAGAAGGCAGACAGTCGAAGGTCGCGCGAGTGGCGTTCAAATTGGCCATAAGTTCTTGCAGTCGAGCAACAATTCAGAATATTGTAATTTAATATACTTACAATTTGCAAAATGAAATGCAAATGTTTTCACAGTCAATATTTGACACCTCAAACTAAGCCAAGCTTTTCAGCAGCTGGTCCGGTGGCCTCCATGACGCGTGTCAAGGTCCCAAGTTTGACAAGAACAATAACAACAACTCCGCAAGTTTGCTTTAGATTTACGGCAAACATGTATGGAAATTTTTGTACCTTGCCTTTTCAAAGTCCCTCTCCTTACTCCTCACCCCTTACCCTTACCACTTTGACTTAGACATGCAAAAACTTTGAGGCCAAAAACCATCTTGATCTTTAGCGCCGTTACAATACAACAATAGCAAATCACGCATATCTAAGTGGGAGGAAAATGTTAAATAAATGGATTTTCCATGCTTGTTTTGACCAGCAGTAGTTTCCTGGGGACTGTCGATTTCATCTCGGCCCCCTAATGGTAAGAGACTTAAATAATTTATAATTTTATACAAATGAGTTCCCAAAATACTTTACGCTTCGTGTGTAATTCGTTAATCTATGTTTACTAAAAATCGAATTTTATTTAAAACAAATTATATAGAAAACATAAATAAACACTGCCAACAATAAGAAAAAGTGATCATAGTGAGTTAGCCAAATCAATTAGCAACTCAAAAAATAGTGCTAAATGTTTTTTCGTAAAAATCAGCACTCACCTAAAATATGCCGCAATTATTTTCTGATGATTTTTTTTGTTTATATTCGGAAATTGAGTAAATAAATAATAAATAATTGTCTTTATTTCTTGGAGATGGTTTTTTAATAATTTATTTTTTAAATATATAATGTAAATTTGCATGTTTCATAGAAGTTGTTCAGAAAGTCTGCGTACGTTGTTGAAGTAGTAAAAATGTTTAATGTTATTCTTCTTCATCGCTTATCATTCTTAAATGCTATCACGTCTTTGGCCTAGCTAGACAATTACGAAATTTATAGCAAATTTGTTTAGTGCTTTGCCAAATGACGACACGTTCACACTGTGCAGACAGCAACTAAATCTCGCAACTAGGACTTCGTTGGGTCTACGCAATAAAAATTAATGAAGGCGCCTGTTTGACTTGCTACGCACAATTCACTGTCTGCTACGCTGGCGTCTGAATCAATACGAAATGGGGGGTTGGTCCACATTTTGTGAGTTGGGGGCACATAAAGTCGGTTAGGATTGTTTTTTGGCACCAAGCATGATGATGTCAACATTTACAAATGCTGCAAATGGGCTGATGGGTTTATGGGTTGAGTTCGCATAAAGTAACCAATGGGCCAATGCCAATTGAGGTCAGACCATAAAGGTCATATAGTAAACAAAATAGTCTAATGATTATCCTTGTTTGCTCCCACAGCACTTGAACATCAGCATCTGCAGTGCTGGCACTGCAGCTCGGACACCATTGGGGCGGAGGACTTCTGCGATGTGACCTTCCAGGAGGACAATATACCCACGGAGCTGATAAAGGAGCGCAATATAAACCTGCAGCGCACCTGCAACAGTACCATCAACTCGGATCACGAGCGTCCTGTGTGTCGCAAAACTGTTGAGGAATGTAAGTTACTTTAAGTTTACTTTAAATGCGTTTACTTATGAACTCACTCTTACTCACCTACAGATAATGGCAAAATTATAACTAAACGCTTTTGCTACTATACCAACAAGTCGGATCCGGTGGACCTGTGCAATGTGACCAGCCCCGAGAAGAATGTGCGTCGAATATTCTGCGAAGATTGCGTCACAGATCGCTGCAACGGCGCCGCTCGCCTTGTCGCCATCTTGGCAGCCATCTTTCTGCCCGCTCTGGCCGTGGCCCAACAGTTGTCCAACTAGGCGACAACCAAACTACAATTGTATCTCTATTTTAGTTGGAACGTGATATTTTGTTTAGCCCCGTTTGCTAAGCCAACTGCTGATTAACATTTAAATTTTACTAAGTTTAGTTATAATCATATTTCTTCGTAGTTCTTTTAATTTAAGACCTAAGTTTAAACTCACTATATTTAAACATAATTTTAAATTGATTTTATATTTTTCTTAAATGATTTTAAATAAAATAATAAACAAATCTGATAAACAAATTAGTCTACTAGCTTAGCTTAACAACAATATTAACAGAGGAACCACACAACAGCACTGTTCTATTCAAAACACATATACCAAAATATTAATAATAATGTAAACAACAAAACTTTTAATGTACAAGTCAAACACAGCATGCATTCTCCAATGTATTTATCACAGTTGTATAAAACAAACACACACACCTAATAAAGTTCATTATCTATGTGAAAGTTGCTGAATATTTCTTATTTGTCCGATTTACATATATATTTTTATACTGACTTGATCAAAAGCATTTAAATTTCTGTGTGTTATGTCAACTTCTTATGAGGTTGTCACAGGAACATCTTTCACATAATTTGTTAAAATGAGCTTGTTTAGGTTGCTCAGTTCGTAGAATCTTTTAATTTTTGCCCTTGTCTATTCAAAGGCAGCCTTTCTTCAGGTAATGCTAGTTCTTTTGCAGTTTCTGTCAAAATCTTTAGCTTATACGTCTTGATATTAATTATGTGAGCTTCTTAATTAAAAAGCCTCGACCTCATTTCGTACCTGTCACTTTGTTGTGCCTCAATCGGTGGTCTCAATCTTAGCCCTTTTGTCACTTTGTCAACTTGTGCTGGACATATCTTTTTTAATCTATACAAATGGCAAATTGCCCCAACTGCAAATAGAAGGCACTTCAATTAATTTAGATCTTGTGTTAAGAATTGGAAGTGGTTACCCTTTTAATAATAGAGGTCCTGCAACAACATTTATATTCTTAGCTTAAGCTATGAATAAATTTGTAAATAACTTAAATATAGTTAACGATGTTTTTCCTACTTCGACTCATTTCCGTTCGCTATTCAAGTGAAGTTATTACAAGTCTTCGGGTTCTTTGATAACCCCCTGTCCTTGCAAATTCTAAGGCATATCCTTCCGAATCCTGTCAAATTCCATGCCAAACTTTCTGTTTCGAAAATCTGTATGAGGGAAATTGTGATTTTTATTAATGACTGAGTGCGCCTAAAAGTATGCCACTTTTTTGTTGCTTGAATGTAATTTAGTCAGTGCAGACACTTAAAGTGTGTCGCTGAAGCGGGCGCACTGCAAATGCTATCTTATACAACAACCAACAATGATTACGATAAAGTGATCATATTTCACATCCAAAACCAAAAACAATTTTTGGTAACAATGTGTTCTTTTTTTTATAAAATTGAAAGTTCCTAAAAACTTCACATATACTAGATTAATTACTTAAGTCAAATATTTATTGTATACAAGATCTGCACGGAAACCATCGGTTTTATTCCAAGACTTATAACTGTTTGGGATGATAAGTTATCTGATATCCGAACTTAACACCAAATATTATCATTACCGATACGGATACTTGACAAGATATTAGATTATTGCAGCGGTGGTGCTTAGTACTCTAAAGTCCTGGAATAAGTAGTACACAAATGCTTAGCTCATATTATATTTAGGAACATATTCTTAGCAGGTGTCTTTCATTGAATTTCAGGAAGTGTAGTTAAAACTTTCTGTCATATGGCTTTTTGTGAAATATAAGTTACGTTACTCCACATGTCCTTGATTGCTAAAGTCGCTAGGTCCAAGGCTAATCCAATTAGGCGACAATTGACAAATTTTATGAGTCCTAAGCTGACTTCATTTCAAACTCATTCACCGGCTTCCTTCCTTGCCCTCAATCTCCAGCTATGAAGCAATTGATATCCACTGCATCAGCCTTTGGGCACCGTTTCACATCTAATTAAATCTATGTAAATGACGGTTCTGTCCCCCACGGCTTGATATCAACACGTAGCAATACAGAGTGCCCCTAATTAAGTGTGTATATGTTTAGATTAATGCTCCATACTTGCAGATGGTACTCATTGTTAGGTGATACTTCAGTGTGTTTGGGCATGAAAAATCCAAAAGCTGTTAACTGTTGACAACTGTTTTTTTGCCGGTCTGATGATAATGAGTTGAATCATGTGTTAAGAATTGGAAGTTAAACTCAATTAAGCTTGCCTAGAAATCTTACATACCCTGCAACCAAATTTATATTTGTTGCTTAAATTATGATAAAATTTGTTCTATATATGTATGTAAATAACTTAAATATTGATAAGGATGTTTTTCGTACTTCGACTCATTTCCGGTCTGTATTGTTGAATCATTCCATTGAATAAATTCAACTCAAGTATTCATTGCTCATATTCTCTGACAAATGAGCCTCGTTACACACTGCTAATAAAAATTAATATGATTTTTATTTAATATAAATATAAATATTCAGTAAGTTATATATTTAGTTCAAATTAAAATATAGATAAAAAACAACTAAATTTCTGAATTTAATGTATTTTTAACAGTTTTTTAACATAATTTATACGTTCTTTTAACAGATTTTTTAATATATTTCTTAACATATTCTTTAACATTTTGTTAATATTTTATTTGTGTAAGCAGTCTATATTTTCTCTTAGTGTATGAGAAGCCTACAGCCCAAAAGCATGAGAACAAAATTACCGAAAACAAAAAAACGAAAACAATATAATTGTCAGAAAACCTGTTTAACAATTATTCTAAGCATCTGTTAATTGGAGTTACATAAGACTATAAGTTTCACTCGACTTAAAACCTGACGAAGGCAGAGTAGTTGTTGTTGAGTTAATCGTGACAAAACACGAATTTGTAATAACAACATGAATTCTGATTCTCAGTGTTATTTTTGTATATGACTAAAAAACTCCAATACCAAAATTCTAATTCAAAACAATGGCGCAATCCGGTTTAACCATTTTTCATAATATCTCATGATATCCACTCAAAACAAAACCGAACTCCGAGCGAGCAGCGCAGTCGCCGTTGCGCTCAACGTACTGTGACTGAGTGAAATGCGAATGGGGGGTGGCAGCGGTTGGTTTAGCCAGACGTCTGAACGGGCAGCAAAATCTTGAACTTTTCAGACGTGCAACAGAGATCGTCAGCGGTGGTTGAGAGTTGTGCATTCAGAAATTTTTCCAAAGTCAAATACAAAACAGTTTTTAAAAAATGGTGTCTGCCGTGAAATGTAGTTTGGCCGTGGCCGTTATGATTAGCTTGGCCTGTTCAGGTGTGTAATTTCTTTTTTTTTTGTTTATTATTTTGTGTACCTTCACATAAGAACTTGAAAGAAACCAATTTGAAACTAACTAACATTTTTGAATGACTTGCAGCCTATGCCATCAAGTGCTACCAATGCGAGTCGCTCACAACACCAAAATGCGGGATGAAATTTGAGCAAGATGATACCCTTTTGATGGATTGCGCCAGAATCGGTCCACCGCGTTATCTGCAGAACTTCTTCCCGCTTCGCAACGCCACCGGCTGCATGAAGAAGACACTCGATTCGGGTAAGTTCTTCACTTACATATTTACCAAAGATTTATCGGCAATCTGTAGCATTCGTTAAAGGCAGCTCTCATGCGAGCAATTCGAGTCGCATTATGCTGCGACAATGATGTCATTTTATGTGTTCACATAGCTCTAAACCTTTTTTGTCGATCTCTGGTTATTTTGCGCAGTTGCTGGATATGCATATTTGTGACCATTGTAGCGTTTTCGTGTATTTTCGTATGATTTTGAGATTAATGTGAGAGCGTATACAAATAATATTGATGTGATTATTGTTGGGAATGACCGTGAAAGTTGGTTATTTACATATTGTCAGATTTCTTTCCAATCGACTTGAGATTGGCTTCACATGCCACAACATTTTTTTTCCACTAACACACAAATAAAATCCATTCAATATTATCTTTAGAATTTAGAAAAAAATGTAATCAAATTTACATAAGAATATATTTCAAAATTCTATTGTGTATTTTTTTCCATGAGGACTTATAATTATTTGACATTTAATGGCATGAGGTCATCAAAACAAATCGTGAAGCAACTCAACCGCGAAGCTGCTCCCAACAGCTAAGTTGGCTTGAGTTCATAAGTAAATTGCGAAGCTCGTTGACTCAGGCAGTTACCTTTTTTGTTAATAATGCGTCACAGATCGGAACGAATTTTCATATATGTAGTAATTACCACCCTTTTTTAAAAAAGTAAATCGAGCTGTACAATCGGGCCGCATTGTTTATCAGTACAGGCCATACAATGAAAGTATTTGTTGTTAATTAACATATGTTATTTTTAAGCAAATAGGGAAAGTTATTTCTCACCATTTTTCTCACTTCCATTGTCATTTTCAGGTGTCGGTCAACCCCAGATCGTGCGCAGCTGTTACTTCGGTGATGTATCCAACATTCAGACTGGTTGCCAGTCGGATCCGTCGCTGCCCTTCGTCAAGCAATTGGGCTGCGATGTGTGCACCAAGGATGAGTGTAACGGTTCCACTTCCGTCGCCCCCATCGCTGGAGCCATTCTGCTGTTCTTCGGCGTTGCCCGCATGTTGGCTTAGATCTCTTGTACTATGTGGCTTTAGTTCTTAACTTTTGGTTATATATAAGCATTTTTCTGTATCAACTGCAATTTTGATTTGTTCTAATAGCTGTGAAATATTTTTGTTTAAATTTGTGCCTTTTCCATATGCCATTGCAAGCAATAAAATATTTAAGAACCATCTGTACTACAAATTTGAAATTACTTTTCAGATATGTAATTAAAGTCAAGTTGTTTAACGTGAGCACCTGTTGCAATGGCTTAATCACACGGTGCCAAGCACTAGTGTTTGGTCGTGAACTTCCACCTATAGTGCAACAATACCTCTACCTGCATTTGGATGTCAAGCCACAGCCACCACGATACTCCCCGAAGGGTTGCAACCAAAAACCAGGGCGGATCTGTGTTCCGCGGGCTGCTGATTACTCGTGGTACCGGAAAACAAGCCTCCGCTCAGGTCTTGTACCAGAGGTACGACCATTTGAAGCTCCAAAATAGTTACGGGTTGGTGACCCAAATGTAATATGACATTTTAGTTTGTCTTATTTGCCAATGTTTATATTTCGGCATACAGAAACCTTCCAAAAATTTATTGATTATATTAAAACCGCCGATGAACATTCTTTATAATTTCTTCATTAACCAAATTGAATTCGTATTTTTGATGTTGGAGAATGTCTATTAGCAATTTAAGAAACTTTTTGAAGTGTTACAAAAATGTATTCGCTTTGCCTTTGGCTAGATTGATGAATATAGGTCATTGAACATTATTGAAGTTATGTGGAGACTAATGCATATAGAAGAAATTAAATGTTTTACAGGCTTTAAATATGTGAACAAGATGTAAATTTAGCTCTTATGTGGCAATGTTTTTCTCTTAAATTATAATCAGACTGGCAAACACATACGATGTATATATTTTTTTCAGATTTAGATTGTCGGCCTTTTTCTCTCCTGTCGTCATTATATAATGTTTTAATATTTTGCTTTTGAAATGTTTTAAATGATAAAGCTGCTCATATTATATAGAGCAGACATTGCCAAGCCTCGAAATAAAATATTTCTGATTTGCAACAGGATATATATATACATATATATATTCATTTTATAATTTACATTTCATTTACGAAAATAACGCGTTCTCAGAACGTGTTTATCGGGCTGTCAAGTAGCTAGAGCTCAGCTCATAAAATGCATGACTCATTTCAAGTTGCATGTTCAAAAAATGTCATAAAAAAAACCGCCCAAGCCCAACACCTGAATATTCTAATTAGTTAGAGCAACAATAAAAACTGCTCATAAGTGTCTCAAAACCCAACAATGGAAGTGAAAAGGTCATGCAATCCGCTGAACTCCATATTAATGCATTCATATGTGCGTGGGTACACGAGTGTGTGAGTCTGCATGATTAATTATGTTGAATTGAGTTAAATTTGAATGTGCAGGCCGAGTCGAATTCGAGTTTACAAAGTGCTAAGCACACTTTACAATGCTCAGCGCGTTGCAAAAAGGTCAAGAAACTGCAACTCGAATTTCCTACCCGTTGCAGCTGCTCCCCAATTAACCCAAACTCATTTGGAATAATTTGAAAAAATTAACCAATTGAAGAGCATATGAAGGGAATGGAAAAGAAACTCAGCAAAATGCTTGGGAAAATCCACTTAAAGCAACTTGGAGGGCTCTAAATGAAATTAACAGTTTCGGTAATGACAAAATCTAAAATTTTTGTAATAAAAATTTTTGTAAATAAAATATCTAAATATCATATATATACGAGCATTAATTATTGAGTGTTATTTTCTTTTGAAATACGCTTCATAAAATGAAACAACAACAAATAAAATGTAAATACTATTTATGGCCGAAGATAAAATACCCTTACAGAAATAATTGTATGATTGATGATCATTTAAAAACCTTTGTGTAATTATAAAACATTTCAAGAAATTTTGAATTTTTTTTATCATTTTGACATTGAATTAAATAAATATTATATAATTATTAGGATAGCTACACAAAAATATTAAAAAAAAAAAAAAACTAAATCACGTTTGAGCTATCGGTGCCGCATCAAAATGAGATGGTGATAATAATGAAAAATAGCTAAAATACCATTCACGTTTCAAAAATATTTCTAGCAATGTGTGTGTGTGTGTGTGTGTGTGTGTGTGTATGTGTGTCTTTATTTGCATCGTGTCAAACGCAATAAGTAAAGAAAGAAGACAAAATATGTCTGACATCACCCAAAACAAGTTTTCCGATTCGTAATATGTACACACAAAAATTGCGGTTGTTTATATAAGTGTTTGTGTGTCAACGAATAATCTTAGAGAGAAAATTAAATTAAAAACTGCCAAAGGCAAAAGCACACGCAAACGAAACGAAACGAAACGAAACGAAACGAGTATCACTCAAAATGTGGATGAGTGTGGGTTTGAGTGTGTGAGCTTGAGTGCGAATACAATTGAGCGGTTGCATGGCAATGTTTTCAAAATGTTAGAAACCAGACGTCAAACAGTCGAGGAGCCGTTCAGATCTGAAAAGTTTACTGTTTGCTTTATTCCACTTTACTTATCATCCCTTTCGAGTGCTTCAAAATGGTGTCAAGTGTAGGGCATGTGCTGGCTGTGACCATTCTGGCCGCTTTGGCGTGCACGGGTATCCAACTGTTTGTCCTAGAATTATGGTAGGATATCTCTGATAACTGTGATTTCAATTTACAGGATATGCCATCAAGTGCTATCAGTGCGAATCTGTAAGTAGCCCGAAGTGTGGCGAGCATTTTGAGGCTGATCCCGGTCTACTTCTGGATTGCGCACGCATTGCCCCACCGCGTTTCCTGCAGAGCATCCTCCCTGTCCGCACCAATGCCACAGGCTGCATGAAGAAGAGCATTGATGGCGGTAAGTTCTAAGTATGCTATTCCCCACCACAAAAATACTCTGCCATTCTGTTTTAAAGTGATGTCATAAGCGTCCACTTGTTTCGTACATTTAATTAGCTTGATTAGTAACGATTAGAGTGGGCGTCGCCCTTGTCCATTATTTTTGTCGTACAATTAACCTACTGGCCATATGCTCAAATATATATATATATGGCATATACTTTGTAAAAGTATTTATATATACATAGTAATGGTCTAAAAATATGAAGACATGCATATTTAAAAAAAACTTTCTATAGAATACACACCAAATAATTTTGTATTTTTTTTTAACAAAAGAGAAATATGCGTATTTATAAACAATAAATGATCCAAGATAATATATGTATGAAGTGGCGAAATTATAGGGGACTTTCATTCATGATAATACGTATATTTATTTGTATTATATACTATAAACATGTTTATGCCCAACCCATTTTGTTTTCAACCAAGCAAAAAGGTGGAAACAAATGAGGAGATCGTGTGATCTAAGCCGATCAGTTAAGTTCCCTGTTTTACATTTTAAGGCAATTATCGATTACGTGCTTGTCATCTAAAGTTAATAAATTATTTGCATGGGCTTTTCCATCTAGTAGAAAGTAGAATTCAATTAATGGCTCACGTACAATATTATTATTATTATTAATAATTTATTATTAGTTTTATTTTTATTATTTTTTTTTAAATGTTGCGAAATGTCTTAGTTTTACATAATATATAAGAATATGGTATATGACAAAATTTCAATAAGATAACCAAAAAGAATATTAATATAAATATATGCAAAACATTAACCTGAATACAGGTACAACATTATAAATTTACGTTGTTGCTTTTAAACAATGCTTATAGGCATAAATGAACATCACGCAACGCACGTGTATATTATTATTATTATATACATGCAAAGTTTATCCATTAAAATACAAAAACACATAATTATGTATAACCAAATTTTTAAATGACCAAGTGTAATCGAAAATTTAACAGAATTTATTGTTTATATAAAATGACTTATTTAATAATATGACATTTGATTTATTAAATATGTATATTGATAATGACCCCTTTTAAGTCCAGTATTGATTTAACAAGGGATTGTTTCAATTCGTAGCTGCGTCAAGCCCCTTGACTTGTTAGTAACTTATGTCAGCATTGCGTTATAATTCTTCATGAGATGAATGTGGAAATCAGCAAAGGTGGATCATAAATATGACACCAACTATTGTATTCAATTGAATCTACTATTAATGCACACAACGAGGAGTAGAGAGAACGAGAGATCCATGGCCCACTGGCAATTAAGTGTCTCTCAAGCCGCTCTCTATAAATTAGTCAAAGTTATTTTTAACTTAATTTCAGTTCATGCTCTGTTTCAATCATAGATGAGTAGTTTTTACGTCATTAAAGTTTTATATAAACTGCGCAGTGCTCATTTTAGTAAGGCTTATAATAGCTATCGGGGAATGGATATTATGATAGATATTATTGAAATGAAGGCTAAAAGCCTAAACCTAACGAGGTCAATGGGTTCGATTATCATGATGACAATTGAATAATATATTGCTGACTAACTGCGTTTAAAATTAGCAGATCGACAATAAAAAGTGCTCAATATATGGTTTTTGCAAATGTGTGATAATAATAACGAATTTGTATCTATTTTCAGTTCCCGGACATCCCCAAGTTGTGCGCAGCTGCTACTTTGGTGATATCAGCAACACGCAGACTGGCTGCCAGGCAGATCCTTCGTTGCCCTTCGTCAAGCAGTTGAGCTGCGAAGTGTGCACCGAGGATGAGTGCAATGGTTCCGCTTCCATCGCCCCCGTTGCTGTAGCCATTCTACTGTTCTTTGGCGTGGCCCGGCTGTTGGCCTAACCGTGGATAAAGTCTTCACTCTTGTCTTGATTGATACCTGGACCATTTAATAAGTTTCACATGTATTATCAAAACTTTGCAAATCATTATCGTCATTATCATTATAAAAAGAGAATAAAAATCAACACATTCTAAAAGCATATTAAAACAGCTTCAATACCAAATTAGAATTGCATCGAATTATATAAATATCAAATGAAATTTAAATTTACAATTTGTATTCACACAACTGCTTAAGAACCGCTAAAATAAATCGTTTGTTATTCTGATATACGTTCGAAATCTACGTAACAATCCAGTATTTTATTTGTATTACGACAATTTCAAATTGTTTTCGTTTAGCAACCGTTTATCTATCCAAACTCGTCCTTTGACATCGGCAAATATGTCGCTTTTGAAAGCTGTCCTTGCGTGCAACGTCATAATTAAAGCCACTGCTTATACTACGCCATCGACACCACAGCAAACACACAGACACACACACCCACACACACACAGAGAATGCCAGGTTAGTTGTTCTCTTTATCAACTTGGTCAGCTCTCTTTGGTGCTGTTGTTAAAAATGGACTAAGAGGCAACTAAAATTTGCTGATGTCTTTCTCCAAATCATCGGTTTGCTCCAATCAATCGGAAATTCATTGAAATTAGTAGATGTCAGCAAGCACAGACCAATAAGTTACCCAGACAGAAGAAAGGAACATCCAAGTAAAAGAGAGACTGACAAAGAGAAGGAGAGAGACGGAGAGGCAAAGAGTGAGAGCTGAGTAGTGAATTTGGAAACGCTTTGGCATTTTTCAGTATAATTTCGAACGCGGCCATCGACTGACTGACGGTTGAAACGATTTGTGCTTTATAAACAGAACACACCGGAAAATACCGACAACAACAACAACAACAAAAACAACAGGAACGATACAATTCTCTATAGTGAGGACAGAGCAGGCGATTGTTGTTAAGCATCGGTGCGGGAAAGTTAATCGGAATTCAGTCTTAGAACACGCTGAAAGCTAGACGCGGACTAATGGCGCCTAAATGAAGAAAATAATACAAATATAAGAAAAATGTAAAAATAAGAGTAATATATGGAAATACATTTCTTAATGCCTCAACTTAGAGTCGAACATATAGCAAACACTTTCAAACCGAATCGTTCGTTTCAATTGCTCCCGAGCGCTGAGTGCACAAGATGTAAATACAAACAAAAAGAAAAGAAGAAGAAAAAACACAATTTTTTTTTTTAGATTTTCCATTTTTTTATTTTTAGATAAGTTTTTGCAATATATATATTTTTTTTTGCACACTTGCTCGTGCTAAGGGCTAGGGTTGTTTAGTTTGTTTATGATTTTTCTTTTTAAATTGATTTTCATGCTTTGCTATGTGACCTCATTATTTATACAAAATAAAAATCGATTTCACACGGCTCCTTAACCAGTTCGATAGGATATATATGAGCGGATCCTTGGATTTTCCTTACAATTTCACACGAGCCTTGAGCTGCTTAAGGTAAAGGTATTTTTAAAATACATTAAATGGAGTAATGCGAGGAACCATGTTAGGAAATCAATTTGAATATTGAAAACAAACACAGGTCGACATCGTCTCTTCCTTCTATTTGGTTTACTGCCATATTCATGTAGTATTGAATTGCAATTTCAAAAATATTGCCAATCGTACATTATTAACAACTTAAAAGAGTTAATTTACAGTCGCTCCTAAAGTACGCAGCATCATTGTTACATTTAATTTGTTGTTTTTCTGAACTCCAACACAGAAAATGGCGAGGTCAACGACACGGAGATTGGCTGCAACCTGGATCCTACATTGTCACGTTTGCGATGACGAGAACTTCTGAAACGGAGCCGATCAGATGGAAGGAAATGTTTGGAAACTACCCGCTCTGGCGCTTTTTCAGGTGCCCGCACCGCGGGTTGGTGGACCTCGCCTCGGGCGGGTTCCGGTGCGCGCAGCAGCTGTATTTATGGGATTCGACGTATTACTACCATCCAACTCCGTTGTATGTTGGACCCCAGTCTCCAGGTCTACGACAGGCTCCATGGTTCTTGTCAACTTCTTAGTCACAGGACGATAAGCAATAACAGCTGGCCGGGCTCTGCTGGCGGTACGATCCAAAGAAGGTGAACAGTTTCCAACTACCAATTTACATGTCCCAGTTGTACAAGCATTATAGCAACGAGGACATTCAGCGTTCGCTTCTAACCAAGTTTCTAAACAGCCTTGGTGAAAGATATGGCTACAACTTGTAATCAGACATGGTTGTGTATTAGTCATTTCAAAAGTGCACACTATGCATGTGCCAAACCTTTGGTGAAGTCTGAGACTGACTGATAGGGCTGCGATTTACAGGCATCATTATTACAAAAACTGTCCAACTATATGGGCAAAATAACTAACTTGAGTGAACAACTGATAAAACCAACAACTTTCAGCCAACGAAAAAGAGGGAATTTATTTTTGGGCTATTGCAATTAAAATAGTGGACAGACGGAAAGTCCCCAAAAGCAATTCTAGATGTTCCACTCAAATTACATTCCGGCCAGTAGGACACAAGCGTTTACAGATTCATTTTTCTATATTTCACAAAATTCATAAATATCTTCAAAAAAAAAAATTCATAACAAAAACAAAAATTTTGACAAAAAAAATTTTTAACTAAATTATAACGATACTTGAATGGAGGGAAAAAAAATTGAATTAATTAATTAAAATAAAAACATATTTTTAAACTAAATTTAAATTCTACTTAAGGTTATCAGATTTCTTTCTTTTCTTATTGTCAGAGGCAGCAGGAGCCAACAACTAATTGAGTACAACATCGATTAAAAATGTAACGTAGTTTTGTAAAGTCATTTGCGTGGCCATCCCTAATTTTTGTCTTTGCCTTCTTTTGTCAACGTTATCTAATTCACACTCGTCGGTTGTGCATTGGCAAAAGAGATACGCGCATCATACGATAAATTAAATATGTTAAACATTTAATTTGTCAAACTGTAAACTAAGCAAAAACACTGTTAATACAAATTGAACAAACGCATACACCACATATACGAATTAAAATAAATCACAAAACAAAATAAACCAGTTCGAACATAGGGGACCGCAAAAAAGCGGTGACCCCGACGTGATTTTTATTTTAATTTCTTTCATGGTGTTGTGTCGTTGTTAAAGTGCAAGTGAAAGGTTATAAACTATTGTGTTAATAATCATTCAAGGCGTCTTCTGCATAATTCGATGCAAAGACAACAAACGCGCTCGCACACACACACACATTCGCACATTTATCGCTCTCGTTTCAATTACGCGCGTTTACTCTTTTTCGTCTCCGTTTGCCCGCCCACATTCTTGCATTCGCTATGCTTGAAAATTGCACAGTTGGCTTCTTATCTGTAAATTGCCTAACAATTTATTGGTTGCGCTGTGCAAAAACTTTCGTTAACGCAGCGGTCAGTGAACTTGTACTTGCCGTTAATATCGTCTGCATTTCGTTCGTCCGTTGTTTTGCAAACAACATACATTCAAACCTACGTGCATATTCGACAGTGCTAATCGCGTGAGTCAATCGTGACTTGCAATTGAAATGGCTGAGAACGAATCGAATTCAAATGCGGCTCTTACCTCTGACTTGGACTTCTACAAGGCAAAGGCAGAATCTGACTGACTTCGCTCCTAGATTTCCCTCTGACTGACTGACTTCCGTATCTGCCACGCCCTTTTTATATGTCTGGTCACCTCGGTGACGTGATCTTTGGTAGTTCTCCAGTACCGTTTTGCGATTGCTGCATTTCCTGGTACTAGGTACTAGGTCAGTGGTTGCCTTATATTGCTATTGCTGCATTCGGTGGTATTAGATCAGAGGTCGTCTTACATTGCGATCGCTGGTTTCGATTGCATTGGGTCAGCAGTCGCCTCATATTGCGATTGCTGCATTCGATGGTATTAGGTCAGCGATCTCCTATTGCGATCGCTGTCCTCAGCGGTTGCCTCACTCTGAGGTCGCTGCACTTGATGGGCATTCGGTCGTTCTGCACGCGGCTTCCGCATATCATTTTCCCCAATTGGCCTGAGGTGCAGTTGTTTTCGTCGTAGACGAAATATGCTGACGCGTTTGTTACAGTTGTGCGCATATAAAATATGTGTTGCACTTGTTGCGAGGGGCGCATATAGCATATTTCAAATCTATATGGCTCCTCACAATACTTATTCATGTTTGAGGCTATTACATTTTCTTATTTTCTATTATCTACTTTTTCCTGAAGGTTCAACTTAACTTATAGCCAATATACATAGCTTAAAAGGGGCAAGTGGGCACATGTATTTAAGGATATAGGCATTTAATAATAGCATTATAATTTATTTTTTTTGTTTTGTTGCTGGTATTTCGTTAATGCATGCAATTCATTTCGCTGCATAATTATGTAGGGTGGTTGTATATGGTTGTATGAAAACTTCACAGCCACCTTGGATCAAAATATCTCGTCCATGTCACAAAGTTTAAGAAGAAAAGGTATAGGTTCACTTACATGAGTATCCAGCGGTGAAAGGCCTTTCAACGTTGATTTCAATTTGCATTGATAGGTATGCAACACATTATCATTATTTATTTATTTATTTCACTACACAACATACCCTCAACCATGCAGGGATACCACGATATGAGATTTCAGGAGTAACCTTGGTTTTCACATATTTAAATATACAGTGGCGGACACCTAATTTGGCTAAGTGTCAAAGAAAAAAAGTAATTGCCTGCCATAAGCTAACAATTCATTATTTTTCAGAAATAATTCACCAAAATTAATATATGACCCCAATACACTGGGGTTTCCCCACCTGCTAGGTAAGATTATAAAAATGTAGTTTTCATTTGGATCAGGTACATTGTGGACACCTGGGTGCCATAAAACCCGGATTTTTACCTAAAGTTGAGTATTTTCGGTATAAATAGACCAATCCTTCATAGTCAGTTTTATCCTGCATCTCGGGTGCAATAAACCAACAAGGACTATGGACAAACGGACTACCATTGCACAACGGAAACTCATCCTGGAACACTTCCAAGACGGATATTCAAATCGCCTAATAGCTGAAATGGTCAGTCTGAGCAACTCAACTGTGTATAACATCATTCGGCGCTTCGTCGACGAAAATCGTATTGAGGACAAGGGCAGACTGCCACCAAACAAGATTTTCATCGAAGAGGAGGAGCCAAGGATCATCAGCAAAATAAGGGGAAATCCCAAGCTATCGGCTCCAAAAGTAGCTCAACAGATGCAGGATGAAATGGGGAAAAAGTGCTGTGTGGAAACTGTGCCCAGGTTTGCGCGCAAACATGACTTTAATGTTCGAGTACCATGGAAGAAGCCCTTTATAAGCGTGAAAAATATAGGGACTTGGATGACTTTCGCCAAAAAACACTTGGATAAGGATTTGGAGATCTGAAACACAGTCATATTTGCATATGAGTCCAAATTCACCATTTTTGACTCGGACGAACGGAATTATGCGTCCAATACTGAACTGAATCCCAAATACGTAAAGGCAACAGTCAAGCATGGTGGAGGAAGTGACATGGCATGGGTATGTATCTCGTCAGCCGGATTCGGGAATTTTGTGATTTTTGAAACAACAATGGACAAGAATGTGTACTTCAATATGCTAAAGGAAAATTTACTCTAAAGTGCCGAGAAGGTAGGAATCCGAAGTACTTTCCGGAGCAACCAGGACAACGATCCCAAGCACAAGGCCAAGATAGTACAGTCCTGGCTCATGACCCCAGTTTATTGGGGTCATATATTAATTTTGGTGGTTAATATATGTATATACCTACCATCGGTCTTTGGAATTTTTGAAAAATAATTAATAAATAGCTTATGGCAGGCAATTACGTTATTTCTTTGACATTGGTTGAAATGAAGTGTGAGATACTGTATATACATATAATCCGGTTATATATTTTTCTTTCTTTTCTTTTCATATTTTTTTCTTCCTTTATTTCTTTCGTTAAAATATTTTGCGTACTCAATAAAAAAACGAAAGAAAAACTCCAACAGACGAAAAAAATTTTATCATACGTTTAGGTGGCAAGTGAGTATGCATTCAAAGTCTGCATACACAACAAATAGTACATCTAAACTACGATTAAAATTTTTAAAACTAAGGCTTGCCTTTTATTCTGATGGGAGCGTTGATACAACCTTCCCACACTGCTGACGATGTTCAACATACATCCTCTCGTTGTGAGAGCAATTTAGCCACGTCTTACAGAAATATAGTTGAGCCCGTCTGCTCATCGAAACCAAAAACATTAATACTAATGTTTTGATTTTAAGCTTCAAATATTCTTATTTGGTCCAGAGGTAGCGAAAGTCCATTCATTCATTCTTTATTAGTGGGACTATTTCTCGAGCTGCCTCACTCAGAAACTCTTCTGGTTCCACTATGTTTTTGTTCTTATTCTCATAAGAAAATGTAGTAATTCGGGTTTTAAACCCACTCGAAATCATTTCAACCTGGGTATTCACAGGTGTAAACACAAGCATCTTATGCGAATTCGATTGAAGATGGCCGCTTCACTTTGACGATGATATTTGAATATTGCATGCGGTGCACACCTTGGCCTGAGTTGATGATGAAGGCCTAGTAGAGTTGATGCTGTTGGTGAAGGTGGTTTGGGTGATGTTGTAGTTGGTGATGGTGATGGGATTGATGGTGGACTCGGCGTTGTTGATGATTATCCATTATCACTAACCATATAGGTTAAGTGATCAAAATAGTTGGGGCGGCTCTGACCTTGACCCGAGTTACTCCGGGCAATATATTTGATGCCCTCGAAGGAGTTGGTGGAGTTGTTCTTCTTGACAGCCATTTTTGAATTTTTTTTTTTTATTTATTATTATAAGGAGGGTCACTCAAACAGAGTGCACTGTAAAAAGGGAGAGAACCGAAAACAAACAAAAAAAAGGTAGTAGCACAATGAGAATGAAGGTGAGAAAAAAGAAGCAAAAATACTTTTTCACTGATCAATGAACCCATCCCAAAAAATCAAAATGTACCTGCACACTTGTGCGGTAGGTGCCAACCGATCTTCCACTACATTCTAGCATACAGGTTACAGGTTACATGCCTTGCTCACGATCTCCTCCTTAAAAAACACAATCACGTACGCACAAACAATTGCGTGAGTGATCCTCCACCTGACTCCAACCCCCAATATAAAAACGGTCATCCACAAATCTAGACCCTTCGATCATAAATGTCACGTACGTGATCCAAAACCACAGATTGCAATAAATAAAGTGCTATAATAAAGCAATTAAAAATCGAAAACAATAAAAAAAAGATTTACGACTTCGTGTCATAGAATCCCCAGTTCCCTACTACTTATATAGAAATATTTTATGCAGCTGTTCGTAAGGCGACCGCATTGGGCTCTTATCGATTACTTCCGTTTGTTTATTTAAACCTAAATACTTAGAAAATATTATGCTGCCACTTATCAGCAGCTCTCATGTTCATACTTGATCAAGGCTGGCTTGCATGAGCCAGCTACCAGCATCTCTCATGTTAATAATTGAACAGCAATGTTTTAGAAATGTTAGAAACCAGAAGCCAAACAGTCGCCGAGCCGTTCAGATCTGAAAAGTTTACTGTTTGCTTTATTCCAATTTACTTATCAACCCTTTCGAGTGCTTCAAAATGGTGTCAAGTGTAGGGCATGTGCTGGCTGTGACCATTCTGGCCGCTTTGGCGTGCACGGGTATGCAACTGTTTGTCCGAGAATTATGGTACGATATCTCTGATAACTGTGATTTCAATTTACAGGATATGCCATCAAGTGCTATGACTGTAACTCTAGAAATAACTCCAAGTGTGGCTACCCTTTTGTGGCAGATCCCGGTCTACTTGTGGATTGCAAACCCGAAGCCACAGGCTGCGAGAAGATTAGCACGGGTAAGTCCGTTCTGTGTTAAAGGGATGTCATAAGCGTCCACTTGTTTTGTACACTTAATTAGCTTGATTAGTAACGATCAGGGTGGGCGTCGCCCTTGTCCATTATTTTTGTCGTACAATTAACCTACAGGGCGTATGCTCAAATATATATATGGCATATACTTTGTAAAAGTATTTTTATATACACAGTAATGGTCTAAAAATATGAAAAAATGCTTATTACTCATCAAATTATTTTGTATTTTTTTTTAACAAAGAGAAAAATGATTCAATATAATATATGTATGAAGTGACGAAATTATAGGGGACTATCATTCATGCATAATCCCGTATATTTATTTGTATTATATACTATAAACATGATTATGCCCAACCCATTTTGTTTTCAACCAAGCAAAAATGTGGGATCAAATGAGGAGATCGTGTGATCTAAACCGATCAGCTAAGTTTCCTGATTTACATTTTAAGGCAATTATCGCTTACGTGCTTGTCATCTAAAGTTAATAAATTATTTGCATAGGCTTTTCCATCTAGTAGAAATCAATTAATGGCTCACATACAATATTATTAATATAACCAATAATTTATTATTAGTTTTATTATTATTATTTAGGAAATTCATGTTTAAAATTATCTTCAAAGTAATAATTTTGAAAATTTTAAATATGTATATTGATAATGACCCCTTTTAAGTCCAGTATTGATTTAACAAGGGATTGTTTCAATTCGTAGCTGCGTCAAGCCCCTTGACTTGTTAGTAACTTATGTCAGCATTGCGTTATTATTCTTCATGAGATGAATGTGGAAATCAGCAAAGGTGGATCATAAAAATGGCACCAACAATTGTATTTCATTGAATCTACTATCAATGCACACTACGAGGAGTAGAGAGAACAAGAGACCCATGTGGGCATGGCCCACTGGCAACTAAGTGTCTCTCAAGCCGCTCTCTATAAATTAGTCACAGTTATTTTTAACTTAATTTCAGTTCATGCTCTGTTTCAATCATAGATGAGTAGTTTTTGCGTCATTAAAGTTTTATATAAACTGCGCAGTGCTCATTTTAGTAAGGCTTATTCTAGCTACCTGAGAATGGATATTATGATAAATATTATTGGAATGAAGGTTAGAAGCCCTCGAACCTAACGAGGTCAATGGGTTCGATTATCATGTGTTAGCTACTAAATGACAATTGAATAATATATTGCTGGCGAATTGCATTTAAAAATAGCAGATCGACAATAAAAAGTGCTCCATATATGGTTATTACAAATGTGTGATAATAATAACGAATTTTTATTCATTTTCAGTTAAATTGGGTCGTCCAATGGTTGAGCGTGGCTGCTACTTTAATGATATCTGGAAGATGCTGACTTACAACCAGGCAAAGCCGTTGCGCAGTATAATAAAGCAGTTCAGCTTCGAAGTGTGCACCTGGGATAGATGCAATGGTTCCGCTTCCATCGCCCCCATTGCTGGAGCCATTCTACTGTTATTTGGCGTGGCCCGGCTGTTGGCCTAATCGTGGATAAAGTCTTCACATACGTGGAACATTTAATAAGTTTCACATGTATTATCAAAACTTTGCAAATCATTATCGTCATTATCATTATAAAAAGAGAACAAAAATCAACACATTCTAAAAGCATATTAAAACAGCTTCAATACCAAATTAGAATTGCATCGAATTATATAAAAATCAAATAAAAATACATTTAAAATTTGTATTCACACAACTGCTTAAGAACCGCTAAAATAAATCGTTTGTTATTCTGATATACGTTCGAAATCTAAGTAAAAATCCAGTATTTTATTTGTATTACGATAATTTCAAATTGTTTTCGTTTAGCAACCGTTTATGTATCCAAACTCGTCCTTTGACATCGGCAAATATGTCGCTTTTGAAAGCTGTCCTTGCGTGCAACGTCATAATTAAAGCCACTGCTTATACTACGTCATTGAGACCACAGCAAATACACAGGCACACACACCCACACACACACACACAGAGAATGCCAGGTTAGTTGTTCTCTTTAGCAACTTTGTCAGCTCTCTCTTTGGTGCTATCTAGAATATTTTATGCTCTGCGTCGGAGGGAAATTCATTAAAATTAGACTATAGCAGTAGATGTCAGCAAGCACAGACCAATAAGTTACCCAGACAGAAGAAAGGAACATTCAAGTAAAAGAGAGACTGACAAAGAGAAGGAGAGAGACAGAGAGGCAAAGAGTGAGAGCTGAGTAGTGAAATTTGGAAACGAACGCGGCCGTCGACTGACTGACGGTTGAAACGATTTGTGCTTTATAAACAGAACACACCGGAAAATACCGACAACAACAACAACAACAAAAACAACAGGAACGCTACAAATCTCTATAGTAAGGACAGAGCGGGCGAATGTTGTTAAGCATCGGTGCGGGAAAGTTAATCGAAATTCAGTCTTAGAACACGCTGAAAGCAAGACGCGGGCTGATGGCGCCTAAATGAAGAAAATAATGCAAGTATAAGAAATATGTAAAAATAAGAGTAATTTATAGAAATACATTTCTTAATGCCTCATCTTAGAGGCGAACATATAGCAAACACTTTCAAAACAAATAGTTCGTTTCAATTGCGCCCGAGCGCTGAGTGAACAAGATATAAATACAAACAAAAAGAAAAGAAGAAGAAAAGCATCACAAGAATTTTCCATAAAACAGCAAATGCCAAATCGGCAAATAATTTCTATATTTACATAAATGGATATATAAAACGTGTTGTGGAAAGTGTTTTGAGATTTCTTTGTTTCTCATCAACGGGAAAATGCAGTTTTTACTTGGGTTTCGTATTTCCCTTCAACCACATCGCGATAACATACATAAATGAAAACGATTTAAATGAAATGTTTTGCTATGTGACCTCATTATTTATACAAAATAAAAATCGATTTCACACGGCTCCTTAACCAGTTTGATAGGATATATATGAGCGGATCCTTGGACTTTCCTTTCTAGTTCACACGAGCCTTGAGCTGCTTAAGTTAAAGGTATTTTTAAAATACATGAAATGGAGTAATGCGAGGAACCATGTTAGGAAATCAATTTGAATATTGGAAACAAACACAGGTCGACATCGTCTCCTCCTTCTATTTGGTTTACTGCCATATTCATGTAGTATTAATTTGCAATTGCCAATCGTACATTATTAACAACTTAAAAGAGTTAATTTACAGTCGCTTCTAAAAGTATGCAGCATCATTGTTACATTTAATTGTTTGTTTTTATGAACTCCAAAACAGAAAATGGCGAGGTCAACGAGACGGAGATTGGCTGCAATCTGGATCCTACATTGTCACGTGTGCGATGACGAGAACTTGTGCAACGGAGCCGATCAGATGGAAGGAAATGTTTGGAAACTACCCGCTCTGGCGCTTTTTCAGGTGCCCGCACCGCGGTTTGGTCGACCTCGCCTCGGGCGGGTTCCGGTCGCGCGCAGCAGCTGTATTTTTGGGGTTCGATGTATTACTGCCATCCAACTCCGTCGTATGTTGGGCCCCAGTCTCCAGGTCTACGGCAGGCTTCATGGTTCTTGCCAACTTCTTAGTCACAGGACGATGAGCAATAACAGCTGGCCGGGCTCTGCTGGCGGTACGATCCAACGAAGGTGCACAGTTTCCAACTACCAATTTACATGTCCCAGTTGTACAACCATTATTGCAACGAGGACATTGAGCGTTCGCTTCTAACCAAGTTTCTAAACAACATTGGTGAAAGACATTGCTACAACTTGTAATCAGACATGGTTGTGTATTAATCATTTCAAAAGTGCACACTATGCATGTGTCAAACCTTTGGTGCAGTCTGAGACTGACTAATAGGGCTGCGATTTACAGGCATCATTATTACAAAAACTGTCCTACTATATTGCATTTTCGCTTGTTCTTCACAACGGACGTGTTTATTTTTTGCGCACTGTAATCATTTATTTTCGTTTCTTTTGAATTGTGCTTATTGTGCTCGCATAAATTTTGTGACATTGTGCTATACCGGTTTGCTGTAAAACACATTGTTGAACAATAATATTGGTCTAAGAATTAAATATTGTGTTTAAAGTGCAACAACAAACAGCAGCCCAAATTCAAGCTCTTGTGCAGTATTTGTGTTCGCCTGCAATTTTGTTATTGTATTTTTACGCTCTTGCTTGTCTCTCCGTGATTTAAATCGCATCTTTCTCTCGCGCTCTCAATAACATTGTTGGTGATAGCGGTTGTTTACTTCTCTCTAGTTTTATATTCCGTTGTGTTTATCATCTCATTTTTCGGTCGTCTTGCTTAACATTGTTTTTGTACGTAAGTACACAACATCTTTTGTAATACTTTAACCCTTGTGTGTTCTTAGGGTTTATTTTGTGTTTGATTACTCTGCAGTTCTTTTTCAATTTTATTAATTTAAATTATTTATTCCTGTAATTATGTCGACTGTCTGTTATACTTAAAATTGCCAGGTCCATGCAAATACTAGGATGGGCTTTGTTTGTTGCTGGCTGTGTGATAATGTATCACACGAAAAATGTGCTGGCCTAAATGGCCGTATTATTGACCTGATTGAGTCCACATCAGGTCTAAAGTGGACATGTGAAAAGTGCAGGGATGTTGAAAGGGACATGATGGTATTTATTAGGCAGACTAAAAATGGCTTTGGAGATCTTTTCGGTAGGTTTAAAAAACTTTTCGATGGGTTCTCTGCTATGGAAAATGATTTCAAGGGTTTGAAACTTTTAAATGAATCTCCGAAGCGTAAAAAGGCCAATTTTAGGCTGTCTATTGGCCCAAATGAACTTCCCGTCCCTTCACAATTGCCCACAAAGTCCGTACCTAATTTAGAAATGATTAATCTGTCTTCCCCATCTTTGCAAATATCAGATAGAAGCGACGATAACAACACTATGCCCATAGATGTTGTTGCTTCTATCCCCGAAATTGTGGTCGATTCAGTGATTGTTGACACCGTTGATGCAATTCAACATTCAGGTGCTAACACATCACCTGAATCAAATGGTCGCTTAACCAAAGCAATAGCTCCACCGGATGCTGTTGTTAAGGTTCCTAACGTGACCCTGGTAGGTGTTCCACTTAAAAAACAAATATTTGTTTCCGGCTTTCCCCTGATACCACAACTGAGGATGTCAAGGCTTTTATCCAAGCCAAATTTAAAGCTGTCGTTACTGTGGAAAAATTCCAATTCTCTTATATTCGGGAGATTTCTTCGTTTAAAATATATGTTCCGGCAGAACACTTTAGCACCATCTGTGGTAAAGAATTCTGGCCGGACCATGTAATTTGTAAAAGAATTTACAAAAAAGAATAATCGGTCTCCGATTGCTGTACTTCCTTCTACTGCTAGTTCAAGTAAACCTCTTGCGGTATCTGGTAGTTCAAAAAAAAAAGAAAAGATCGGACTCCCCGGCGTGGTGGGGTGCACTTATTGCTATCAACGTAGATTTATCTTCGGAGATAGTAATGACAGATGTTTCTATGGATATAGAGTTTATTGCTGTTAAATTACATATTAATGGTATTGGTATTTTTATAACCTGTTCTTACATTCCTCCTTCTTCAGATAGTTCTTTGTATTCTTCCCATTTAGCTGCTATTCTTTCGGTGTATTCACAGCTTTCTGATCGTGATTTTCTGGTAGTACTGGAACAACATGGACGCCTTGTCCTGACTCTAATGTTTTGTCAACCACGACTCAGAGTGAGTTTTTGGAGGGCTTATTTGGGATATCATTGTGTCAAATCAATGCTATCCCGAATTTGTTAAATAAGATGCTTGCTCTGATTTTTGTCACTGATCCCTCTTTTTCTTATCTGTCTCCCGTTCTGAACTCATATCCTATCCTGAAGATCCCTATCACCCAACGTTGGAGGTGTTGTTTGATTTGCCTACTAAGGTACCAAGTCAGGATAACAAGCTTTCAGGGCGAGTTCGTCAATTTCGGAAAACCGACTTTGTTAAGTTAACTCGTCTCTTATCGCAGACTGACTGGTCCCGGCTTTATAATTGTGCTGACATGGATATTGCAATCGGGGTCTTTTATAATACGTTGGACGGTTTGTTTGACTTGTGTGTTACTGAGCCATGTAGGTCTATCAAACCTTTGTGGTTTACGTGGCAGTTGATCAGGTTAAAGAATAATAAGTCAAGAATGTAATAGAAATTCAGGGAAACTGGCTCTTCCTTGGATTACTCTCGTTACTTGATTGCACGATCCAAGTTCTCGGCTATGAATAACAAATGTTATAAGGATTACCTAAGAAGCTGTAGTTTACAGTTTCAGCGGGATCCTAAACGTTTTTATGATTTTGTTAATGCTAAGAGAGGCTCAACAACACTTACTTCTACCGCATTTTTTCAAAAGAAGACTGCAGACTCAGATCTGGCCATTGCCGATTTATTTGCCGAATTTTTTCAAACTACATATACAGTGTATCAAAGCTTATTCGGATCAGTGTCAAAGAAAAAATGGAATTGCTTGCCATAAGCTAACCATTCATTATTTTTCAGAAATTCCAAAGACCGATGGTAGGTATATATATTAACCACCAAAATTAATATATGACCCCAATACACTGGGGTTTCCCCACCTGTTAGGTAGGATTATAAAAATGTAGCATACTTTTAGGCGTATTCTTCATTTGGAGCAGGTACATTGTGGACACCTGGGTGCCATAAAACCCGGATTTTTGACCGAAAGTTGAGTATTTTCGGTATAAGTAGACCAATCCTTCGTAGTCAGTATAGTTTTATCCTGCATCTCGGGTGCAATAAGCTAAAAAGGACTATAAACAAACAGACTACTATTGAACTACGAAAACACATCCTGGAACACTTCCAAAACGGATATTTCACATCGTCAAATAGCTGAAATGGTCAATCTGAGCAACTTAACTGTGAATAACATCATTCGGTGCTTCGTCGACGCAAATCGGATTGAGGGCAGGAGCAGAAAGGCACCAAACAAGATTTTAACCGAAGAGGAGCAGCGAAGGATCACCAGGAAAATAAGGGGAAATCCCAAGATATCGGCTCCAAAAGTGGCTCAACAGGTGGAGGATGAAATGGGGAAAAAGTGCTGTGTGGAAACTGTGTGCAGGTTTCTGCGCAAACATGACTTTAATGCCCGAGTACCACGAAAAAAGCCCTTTATAAACGCGAAAAATAAAGGGACTTGGATGACGTTCGTCAAAAACCACTTGGACACGGATTTGGAGTTCTGGAACACAGTCATATTTGCAGATGAGTCCAAATTCACCATTTTTGACTCGGACGGACGGGATTGTGTGTGGCGACAGTCCAATACTGACCTTAATCCCAAACACATAAAGGCAACAGTCAAGCATGGTGGAGGAAGTGTCATTTCATGGGTATGTATCTCGTCAGCCGGATTCGGGAATTTTGTGATTTTTGAAACAACAATGGACAAGAATGTGCACTTCAACATGCTAAAGGAAAATTTACTACAAAGTGCCGAGAAGGTAGGAATCCGACGTACTTTCCGGTTCAACCAGGACAACGATCCCAAGCACAAGGCCAAGATAGTACAGTCCTGGCTCATGAGGAATTGCCCCCACGTGATAATTCCACCTGCCCAGTCTCCAGATTTAAATGTTATTGAGAATTTGTGGGCTCTGCTGGAAAATAACATCCGGAAGCACAGCATATCCAGCAAAGAAGACCTCAAAAATGCTATGCGGGATGAGTGGAGCAGAATCAGCCCAGAAGCTACCAGGAAGGTGGTATCTTCGATGAATAATAGGTTAAGGGAAATGGTTAAGGCTGAAGGATATCATAATAAGTATTAACATCCTTATTTAAGTTTTTATATTGCAAATATATTATTTTATTTATACTGTTCCAAATGAAAACTATACCTAAAAGTAGGCAACATTTTTACAGAATCCTACCTAGCAGGTGGGGAAACCCCAGTTTATTGGGGTCATATATTCATTTTGGTGGTTAATATATATACCTACCATCTGTTTTTGGAATTTCTGAAAAATAATGAATGGTTAGCTTATGGCAGGCAATTACGTTTTTTCTTTGACACTGATCCGAATAAGCTTTGACCCACCGTAGTTCCCATAATCATCAATTGGTTTTGCCATATCCTTACCGGGTTAGTAGCTCTAATTGCATTTTTGGTCCTTTGATAACGGAGAAATCTTTGCTTAATGAACTAAATGTCATTAAGCCGGTATTTTTACCGAGACCCGAGGGTGTACCTGGCTGTGTGCTTAGGTACTGCGCTGATGGTCTTTTGAAGCCTTTTTTTAAACTTTTTGAATTATCTGTGGAGTTATGCTCTTTTCCAGACATTTGGAAAGAATCATTTATTATTCCTCTCCATAAAAAAGGAAACAAATCTAATGTTCAAAATTATAGAGGTATATCTAAGCTGTCCGCTGTTCCTAAGATTTTTGAGAAATTGGTAACTTCCCAACTACAACATCTTTGCAGATCCATAATTTCTCCCTGCCAGCACGGGCTTATGAAATATAGATTTACCACCACTAAACTATTAGAATTCACTTCTTTTGTTATTAAGGGATTTCAAACCAAGATGCAAACGGAGGTTGTTTACACTGACTTTAGTAAGGCATTTGATTCCGTTAATCATTCATTGCTTATTCACAAACTTAATCTTCTGGGATTCCCAAATAACTTAATTTGTTGGATCTCAAACTACTTAACGTGTAGGACACAGAAAGTTTACTTTAGAGGTTCTATCTCAAAGTCTGCTTGGGTTACTTCCGGACTACCACAAGGAAGTCACCTTGGCCCTTTGCTATTCACTTTATTCTTAAATGATCTTCCGTCCGTTATAAGTCATTCTCGGGTACTAATGTATGCCGATGATGTAAAACTGTGTCTGTCGTCTACTGACTCGTGTAAATTTTTTAAATCTAAATTGTGAAAAATGCAAATTTATGTCTTTTTTATAGGCGATTGCCCTATTTAAATACATATTTTCTTCATGGCAAGCTCCCAAGCTTAAGTTTGACAAGCATGTTTCTTCCTCTGTTAATCGAGCCTTTGGGGTCCAGGGTTTCATTAAGCGCTGGTCAAAGGAATTTGACGATCCCTACATTACTAAAACTCTTTATATTTCACTTGTGCGTCCTATTCTGGAATATGGATCCTGTATATGGTCACCCAATTACAAGGTTCATCAGGATAGAATAGAATCCGTACAAAAACAATTTCTATTATTTGCCCTTAGGGGTTTTCATTGGAATACTAATATTTACACTCTTACCATAGTAGACTTTTGTTAATAAATCTTCCTTCTCTTTCTGATCGTAGAACAATGCTTGGTGTTATTTTTTTACACATGCTTATAAACGGTGAGATTGGTTCTTCGGAGTTAATCAGCCAACTTAATTTTACAGTTCCGATCAGAAATACAAGGAATTTTCTGCGCCTTTTTCTTAAAACTTGTAGTTCCAGTTTAGTTTTGCTATTCATAACCCATTTAGAATTTTGTGTACCAATTATAATACGCTTTTTCCGTTAATGTGTTGTACTTCCTACATTTATTCTATTAAAACAGTTGTTTTGTCCTACCTTTATCGCGCGTTATGCGGCGCACCACTCGGTCGGTTGGGTGGGAGGTGGGTTGCAGTTTTGCTTGGGTCCGAGCGTTAACAAGCCCGTGCTTGGTATCGTTGGGCCACTTGAATGTACTGCTCGTTAGTACTTCTACGTCCAAATAAATAAATAAATATATTTTTCTTTATTTTCTTTTCTTTTTTTTTTTGCAAAGAAAAAAAGAAAGAAAAACTCGAACCAACAAAAAAAATTTTATTTTGCGTTTAGGTGGCAAAAATTTTTTTTGTTAGAAAAATATTATGGGTTATCACTATCTGCAGTTATTCTGAACCGCGCCTTTGAGAGCTAACTGCCGTAAAGTATGCAATGGCAAAAAAACATCATTGCCTATCTTTAACACCGACTACGCTATAGTTGAATAGTTGTTTATATCGCACCGCTAGCCTGCGGTATAAACTAAGCAAAACCTTTCGAGCACCGACCATTACCACAAGTATTACTCAAAATATAGATGAATGTGGGTCTGAGTGTGCGAGTTTGAGTGCGAATACAGTTGAGCGGTTGCATGGCAATGTTTTCAAAATGTTAGAAGCCAGACGCCAAACAGTCCAGCAGCCGATCAGATCTGAAAAAGTTTACTGTTTGCTTTATTCCAATTTACTTATCATCCCTTTCGAGTGCTTCAAAATGGTGTCAAGTGTAGGGCATGTGCTGGCTGTGACCGTTCTGGCCGCTTTGGCGTGCACGGGTATGCAACTGTTTGTCCGAGAATTATGGTAGGATATCTCTGATAACTGTGATTTCAATTTACAGGCTATGCCATCAAGTGCTATGACTGCTCAGTTATATTTAACTCCAGGTGTGGCCGGGATTTTAAGGCTGATCCCGGTCTTCTTAAGGATTGCCCTGATGCCACAGGCTGCGTGAGGCACACCAGCAGTAAGTCTTAAGTATGCTATTCCCCACCACAAAAATACTCATCCGTTCTGTGGTAAAGGGATGTCATAAGCGTCCACTTGTTTTGTACATTTAATTAGCTTGATTAGGAACGATTACAGTGGGCGTCGCCCTTGTCCATTATTTTTGTCATACAATTATGTATGCTCAAACTTATATAAGGCATACACTTTGTAAAAGTATTTATATATACACAGTAATGGTCTAAAAATATGAAGAAATGCTTATGACACATCAAATTATTTTGTATTTTTTTTTAACAAAGAGAAATATGCGTATTTATAAACAAATGATTCAATATAATATATGTATGAAGTGACGAAATTATAGGGGACTTTTCATTCATGATATTATATTATTCATTTTTATTATACACTATAAACATGATTATGCCCAACCCATTTTGTTTTCAACCAAGCAAAAATGTGGAACCAACTGTGGAGATCGTGTGATCTAAACCGAGCAGCTAAGTTTCCTGATTTACATTTTAAGGCAATTATCGCTTACGTGCTTGTCATCTAAAGTTAATAAATTATTTGCATAGGCTTTTCCACCTAGTAGAAATCAATTAATGGCTTACATACAATATTATTAATATAACCAATAATTTATTATTAGTTTTATTATTATTATTTAGGAAATTCCTGTTTAAAATTATCTTCAAAGTAATAACAAGGGATTGTTTCAATTCGTAGCTACGTCAAGCCCTTTGACTTGTTAGTAACTTATGTCAGCATTGCGTTATAATTCTTCATGAGATGAATGTGGAAATCAGCAAAGGTGGATCATAAAAATGGCACCAACAATTGTATTTAATTGAATCTACTATCAATGCACACTACGAGGAGTAGAGAGAACAAGAGATCCATGTGGGCATGGCCCACTGGCAATTAAGTGTCTCTCAAGCCGCTCTCTATAAATTAGTCACAGTTATTTTTAACTTAATTCCAGTTCATGCTCTGTTTCAATCATAGATGAGTAGTTTTTACGTCATTAAAGTTCTATATAAACTGCGCAGTGCTCATTTTAGTAAGGCTTATAATAGCTATCTGGGAATGGATATTATGATAGATATTATTGGAATGAAGCCTTGAAGCCTTCGAACCTAACGAGGTCAATGGGTTCGATTATCATGTGTTAGCTACTAAATGACAATTGAATAATGTATTGCTGGCGAATTGCATTTAAAAATAGCAGATCGACAATAAAAAGTGCTCCATTTATGGTTTTTACAAATGTGTGATAATAATAACGAATTTGTATTCATTTTCAGCTGTTGTATTTAATATTACTAGGCGTCGCTGCTACTTTGGTGATATCAGCAACACGCAGATTGGCTGCCACGCATTGCCTTTGCTGGACTTTGTCAACCAGCTGAGCTGTGTGTGCACCGAGGATGGATGCAATGGTTCCCCTTCCTTCGTCCCCATTGCTGGTTCCACTACCATCGCCCCCATTGCTGGTTAAGCTTCCATCGCCCCTATTGCTGGAGTCATTCTATTGTTCTTCGGCGTGGCCCGGCTGTTGGCCTAATCGTGGATAAAGTCTTCACATACGTGGAACATTTAATAAGATTCACATGTATTATCAAAACTTTGCAAATCATTATCGTCATTATCATTATAAAAAGAGAACAAAAATCAACACATTCTAAAAGCATATTAAAACAGCTTCAATACCAAATTCAAATTGCATCGAATTATATAAATATCAAATGAAATTAAAATTTACAATTTGTATTCACATAACTGCTTAAGAACCGCTAAAATAAATCGTTTGTTATTCTGATATACGTTCGAAATCTACGTAAAAATCCAGTATTTTATTTGTATTACGATAATTTCAAATTGTTTTCGTTTAGCAACCGTTTATCTATCCAAACTCGTCCTTTGACATCGGCAAAGATGTCGCTTTTGAAAGCTGTCCTTGCGTGCAACGTCATAATTAAAGCCACTGCTTATACTACGCCATCGACACCACAGCAAACACACACACACAGACACACACACACACAGAGAATGCCAGGTTAGTTGTTCTCTTTAGCAACTTGGTCAGCTCTCTTTGGTGCTGTCGTTAAAAATGGACTAAGAGGCAAGTAAAATTTGCTGATGTCTTGCTCCAAATGTGAGCTATAAATTCTATCTAGAATATTTTGTGTTCTGCGTCGGAGGGAGATTCATTAGAATTAGACTATATCAGTAGATGTCAGCAAGCACAGACCAATAAGTTACCCAGACAGAAGAAAGGAACATCCAAGTAAAAGAGAGACTGACAAAGAGAAGGAGAGAGACGGAGAGGCAAAGAGTGAGAGCTGAGTAGTGAATTTGGAAACGCTTTGGCATTTTTCAGTATAATTTCGAACGCGGCCGTCGACTGACTGACGGTTGAAACGATTTGTGCTTTATAAACAGAACACACCGGAAAATACCGACAACAACAACAACAACAAAAACAACAGGAACGATACAAATCTCTATAGTAAGGACAGAGCGGGCGAATGTTGTTAAGAATCGGAGCGCGAAAGTTAATCGAAATTCAGTCTTAGAACACGCTGAAACCTAGACGCGGGCTAATGGCGCCAAAATGAAGAAAATAATACAAATATAAGAATAATGTAAAAATAAGAGTAATTTATAGAAATACATTTCTTAATGCCTCAACTTAGAGTCGAACACATAGCAAACACTTTCAAACCGAATCGTTCGTTTCAATTGCTCTCGAGCGCTGAGTGCACAAGATGTAAATACAAACAAAAAGAAAAGAAGAAGAAAAGCATCACAAGAATTTTCCATAAAACAGCAAATGCCAAATCGGCAAATAATTTCTATATTTACATAAATGGATGTATAAAACGTGTTGTGGAAAGTGTTTGAGATTTCTTTGTTTCTCATCAACGGGAAAATTCAGTTTTTACTTGGATTTGGCGCCCTGCTCACGCTATTGGCCACAGGTTTGCTCTTGACCATTTTGTCTTCAGAATATTTATGTATTTATGTGCACATAAATATGTGTGTATATTTCAATGCCAACAGCTTACGCCATCAGATGCTACTCATGTGAGTCCGTTTATGAGAAGAGCTGCGGAGAAAATTTCGAAATTGAGAATCATTTTAAGTACGATTGCGCCTTCATTGCCACGAGTATCACTCAAAATAAGGATGAGTGTGGGTTTGAGTGTGCGAGTTTGAGTGCGAATACAATTGAGTTGCATGGCAATGTTCTCAAAATGTTAGAAACCAGAAGCCAAACAGTCGCCGAGCCGTTCAGATCTGAAAAGTTTACTGTTTGCTTTATTCCACTTTACTTATCATCTCTTTCGACTGCTTCAAAATGGTGTCAAGTGTGGGGCATGTGCTGGCTGTGACCATTCTAGCCGCTTTGGCGTGCACGGGTATGCAACTGTTTGTCCGAGAATTATGGTACGATATCTCTGATAACTGTGATTTCAAATTAAAGGATATGCCATCAAGTGCTATCATTGCGGCTATTCAGATTTCCCCAAGTGTGACGTTGAGGGATATCCCGGTCTTCTTCTGGATTGCAAGCCCGGTGCCATAGGCTGCATAAAGTGGGCCGCCAGTAAGTCCTAAGTATGCTATGCCCCACCACAAAAATACTCATCCGTTCTGTGTTAAAGGGATGTCATAAACGTCCACTTGTTTTGTACATTTAATTAGCTTGATTAGTAACGATCAGAGTGGGCGTCGCCCTTATCCATTATTTTTGTCGTAAAATTAACCTACTGGGCGTATGTTCAAATACGGTGGGTCAAAGCTTATTCGGATCAGTGTCAAAAAAAAACGTAATTGCCTGCCATAAGCTAAGCATTCATTATTTTTCAAAAATTCCAAAGACCGATGGTAGGTACATGTATTAACCACCAAAATTAATATATGACCCCAATTCACTGGGGTTTCCCCACCTGCTAGGTAGGATTATGGCAGGCAATTACGTTTTTTCTTTGACACTGATCCGAATAAGCTTTGATCCACTGTATATATATGGCATATACATACTTTGTATATATATTTATATATACATAGTAATGGTCTAAAAATATGAAGAAATGCTTATGACACATCAAATTATTTTGTATTTTTTTTTTTAACAAAGAGAAATAGGCGTATTTATAAACAATAAATGATCCAAAATAATATATGTATGATGTGACGAAATTATAGGGGACTTTGCATATTATCATGAATGCAAAGTCCCCTATATATTTATATATATTAAATGCACAACCCATTTTGTTTTCAACCAAGCAAAAATGTGGGAACATATGAGGATATCGTGTGATCTAAACCGATCAGCTAAGTTTCCTGATTTACATTTTAAGGCAATTATCGCTTACGTGCTTATCATCTAAAGTTAATAAATTATTTGCATGAGACAATTAATTTGTGGGCTTTTCCATCTAGTAGAAATCAATTAATGGCTCACGTACAATATTATTAATATAATCAATAATTTATTAATAGTTTTATTATTATTATTTAGAAAATACATGTTTAAAATTATCTTCAAAGTAATAATTTTGAAAATTTTAAATATGTATATTGATAATGACCCCTTTTAAGTCCAGTATTGATTTAACAAGGGACTGTTTCAATTCGTAGCTGCGTCAAGCCCCTTGACTTGTTAGGCACTTATGTCAGCATTGCGTTATTATTCTTCATGAGATGAATGTGGAAATCAGCAAAGGTGGATCATAAAAATGGCACCAACAATTGTATTTCATTGAATCTACTATTAATGCACACTACGAGGAGTAGAGAGAACAAGAGATCCATGTGGGCATGGCCCACTGGCAATTAAGTGTCTCTCAAGCCGCCCTCTATAAATTAGTCACAGTTATTTTTAACTTAATTCCAGTTCATGCTCTGTTTCAATCATAGATGAGTAGTTTTTACGTCATTAAAGTTTTATATAAACTGCGCAGTGCTCATTTTAGTAAGGTTTATTCTAGCTACCTGGTATGGATGTTATGATAGATATTATTGGAATGAAGGCTAAAAGCCTAAACCTAACGAGGTCAATGGGTTCGATTATCATGATGACAATTGAATAATGTATTGCTGACGAACTGCATTTAACATTAGCAGATCGACAATAAAAAGTGCTCCATATATTGTTTTTACAAATGTGTGATAATAATAACGAATTTATATTCATTTTCAGAATTCATCTTCCAGTTAACTGTGCGTAGCTGCTACTATGATGATAACATCAACAGGTATACTGCAGATCCTTCGATTTCCTTCGCGAAACCTGTGAGATGTGTGTGCTCCTGGGATAGATGCAATGGTTCCGCTTCCATCGCCCCCATTGCTGGAACCATTCTACTGTTCTTTGGCGTGGCCCGGCTGTTGGCCTAATCGTGGATAAAGTCTTCACTCTTGTCTTTAAATTGATACCTGGAACACTTATTAAGTTTCACATGTATTATCAAAACTTTGCAAATCATTATCGTCATTATCATTATAAAAAGAGAACAAAAATCAACACATTCTAAAAGCATATTAAAACAGCTTCAATACCAAATTCAAATTGCATCGAATTATATAAATATCAAATGAAATTTAAATTTAAAATTTGTATTCACACAACTGCTTAAGAACCGCTAAAATAAATCGTTTGTTATTCTGATATACGTTCGAGATCTACGTATAAGTCCAGTATTTTATTTGTATTACGATAATTTCAAATTGTTTTCGTTTACCAACCGTTTATCTATCGAAACTCGTCCTTTGACATCGGCAAATATGTCGCTTTTGAAAGCTGTCCTTGCGTGCAACGTCATAATAAAAGCCACTGCTTATACTACGCCATCGACACCACATCAAACACACAGACACACACACACCCACACACACACACACACAGAGAATGCCAGGTTAGTTGTTCTCTTTAGCAACTTGGTCAGTTCTCTTTGGTGCTGTTGTTAAAAATGGACTAAGAGGCAACTAAAATTTGCTGATGTCTTGCTCCAAATGTGAGCTATAAATTCTATCTAGAATATTTTATGTTCTGCGTCGGAGGGAAATTCATTAGAATTAGACTATATCAGTAGATATCAGCAAGCACAGACCAATAAGTTACCCAGACAGAAGAAAGGAACATCCAAGTAAAAGAGAGACTGACAAAGAGAAGGAGAGAGACAGAGAGGCAAAGAGTGAGAGCTGAGTAGTGAATTTGGAAACGCTTTGCCATTTTTCAGTATAATTTCGAACGCGGCCGTCGACTGACTGACGGTTGAAACGATTTGTGCTTTATAAACAGAACACACCGGAAAATACCGACAACAACAACAACAACAAAAACAACAGGAACGATACAAATCTCTATAGTAAGGACAGAGCGGGCGAATGTTGTTAAGAATCGGAGCGCGAAAGTTAATCGAAATTCAGTCTTAGAACACGCTGAAACCTAGACGCGGGCTAATGGCGCCAAAATGAAGAAAATAATACAAATATAAGAATAATGTAAAAATAAGAGTAATTTATAGAAATACATTTCTTAATGCCTCAACTTAGAGTCGAACACATAGCAAACACTTTCAAACCGAATCGTTCGTTTCAATTGCTCTCGAGCGCTGAGTGCACAAGATGTAAATACAAACAAAAAGAAAAGAAGAAGAAAAGCATCACAAGAATTTTCCATAAAACAGCAAATGCCAAATCGGCAAATAATTTCTATATTTACATAAATGGATGTATAAAACGTGTTGTGGAAAGTGTTTGAGATTTCTTTGTTTCTCATCAACGGGAAAATTCAGTTTTTACTTGGATTTGGCGCCCTGCTCACGCTATTGGCCACAGGTTTGCTCTTGACCATTTTGTCTTCAGAATATTTATGTATTTATGTGCACATAAATATGTGTGTATATTTCAATGCCAACAGCTTACGCCATCAGATGCTACTCATGTGAGTCCGTTTATGAGAAGAGCTGCGGAGAAAATTTCGAAATTGAGAATCATTTTAAGTACGATTGCGCCTTCATTGCCACGAGTATCACTCAAAATAAGGATGAGTGTGGGTTTGAGTGTGCGAGTTTGAGTGCGAATACAATTGAGTTGCATGGCAATGTTCTCAAAATGTTAGAAACCAGAAGCCAAACAGTCCACGAGCCGTTCAGATCTGAAAAGTTTACTGTTTGCTTTATTCCATTTTACTTATCATCTCTTTCGACTGCTTCAAAATGGTGTCAAGTGTGGGGCATGTGCTGGCTGTGACCATTCTAGCCGCTTTGGCGTGCACGGGTATGCAACTGTTTGTCCGAGAATTATAGTACGATATCTCTGATAACTGTGATTTCAAATTAAAGGATATGCCATCAAGTGCTATCATTGCGGCTATTTAGAGTGTGACGATGAGGGATATCCCGGTCTTCTTCTGGATTGCAAACCCGGTGCCATAGGCTGCGAGAATAGAACCGCCAGTAAGTCCTAAGTATGCTATGCCCCACCACAAAAATACTCATCCGTTCTGTGTTAAAGGGATGTCATAAACGTCCACTTGTTTTGTACATTTAATTAGCTTGATTAGTAACGATCAGAGTGGGCGTCGCCCTTATCCATTATTTTTGTCGTAAAATTAACCTACTGGGCGTATGTTCAAATATATATATGGCATATACATACTTTGTATATATATTTATATATACATAGTAATGGTCTAAAAATATGAAGAAATGCTTATGACACATCAAATTATTTTGTATTTTTTTTTTTAACAAAGAGAAATAGGCGTATTTATAAACAATAAATGATCCAAAATAATATATGTATGATGTGACGAAATTATAGGGGACTTTGCATATTATCATGAATGCAAAGTCCCCTATATATTTATATATATTAAATGCACAACCCATTTTGTTTTCAACCAAGCAAAAATGTGGGAACATATGAGGATATCGTGTGATCTAAACCGATCAGCTAAGTTTCCTGATTTACATTTTAAGGCAATTATCGCTTACGTGCTTATCATCTAAAGTTAATAAATTATTTGCATGAGACAATTAATTTGTGGGCTTTTCCATCTAGTAGAAATCAATTAATGGCTCACGTACAATATTATTAATATAATCAATAATTTATTAATAGTTTTATTATTATTATTTAGAAAATACATGTTTAAAATTATCTTCAAAGTAATAATTTTGAAAATTTTAAATATGTATATTGATAATGACCCCTTTTAAGTCCAGTATTGATTTAACAAGGGACTGTTTCAATTCGTAGCTGCGTCAAGCCCCTTGACTTGTTAGGCACTTATGTCAGCATTGCGTTATTATTCTTCATGAGATGAATGTGGAAATCAGCAAAGGTGGATCATAAAAATGGCACCAACAATTGTATTTCATTGAATCTACTATTAATGCACACTACGAGGAGTAGAGAGAACAAGAGATCCATGTGGGCATGGCCCACTGGCAATTGACTGTCTCTCAAGCCGCCCTCTATAAATTAGTCACAGTTATTTTTAACTTAATTCCAGTTCATGCTCTGTTTCAATCATAGATGAGTAGTTTTTACGTCATTAAAGTTTTATATAAACTGCGCAGTGCTCATTTTAGTAAGGTTTATTCTAGCTACCTGGTATGGATGTTATGATAGATATTATTGGAATGAAGGCTAAAAGCCTAAACCTAACGAGGTCAATGGGTTCGATTATCATGATGACAATTGAATAATATATTGCTGACGAACTGCATTTAACATTAGCAGATCGACAATAAAAAGTGCTCCATATATTGTTTTTACAAATGTGTGATAATAATAACGAATTTGTATTCATTTTCAGCTTTTATATTTCAACTTACTAAGCGTGGCTGCTACTATGGTGATACCAGCAACACGCATATTGCAGATCGTTCGCTGTTCTTCGCCAAACTTGTGAGCTGTGTGTGCTCCTGGGATAGATGCAATGGTTCCGCTTCCATCGCCCCCATTGCTGGAACCATTCTACTGTTCTTTGGCGTGGCCCGGCTGTTGGCCTAATCGTGGATAAAGTCTTCACTCTTGTCTTTAAATTGATACCTGGAACACTTATTAAGTTTCACATGTATTATCAAAACTTTGCAAATCATTATCGTCATTATCATTATAAAAAGAGAACAAAAATCAACACATTCTAAAAGCATATTAAAACAGCTTCAATACCAAATTCAAATTGCATCGAATTATCTAAATATCAAATGAAATTTAAATTTAAAATTTGTATTCACACAACTGCTTAAGAACCGCTAAAATAAATCGTTTGTTATTCTGATATACGTTCGAGATCTACGTATAAGTCCAGTATTTTATTTGTATTACGATAATTTCAAATTGTTTTCGTTTACCAACCGTTTATCTATCGAAACTCGTCCTTTGACATCGGCAAATATGTCGCTTTTGAAAGCTGTCCTTGCGTGCAACGTCATAATAAAAGCCACTGCTTATACTACGCCATCGACACCACATCAAACACACAGACACACACACACCCACACACACACACACACAGAGAATGCCAGGTTAGTTGTTCTCTTTAGCAACTTTGTCAGCTCTCTCTTTGGTGCTGTTGTTAAAAATGGACTAAGAGGCAACTAAAATTTGCTGATGTCTTGCTCCAAATGTGAGCTATAAATTCTATCTAGAATATTTTATGTTCTGCGTCGGAGGGAAATTCATTAGAATTAGACTATATCAGTAGATGTCAGCAAGCACAGACCAATAAGTTACCCAGACAGAAGAAAGGAACATCCAAGTAAAAGAGAGACTGACAAAGAGAAGGAGAGAGACAGAGAGGCAAAGAGTGAGAGCTGAGTAGTGAATTTGGAAACGCTTTGCCATTTTTCAGTATAATTTCGAACGCGGCCGTCGACTGACTGACGGTTGAAACGATTTGTGCTTTATAAACAGAACACACCGGAAAATACCGACAACAACAACAACAACAACAAAAACAACAGGAACGATACAAATCTCTATAGTGAGGACAGAGCGGGCGAATGTTGTTAAGCATCGGTGCGGGAAAGTTAATCGGAATTCAGTCTTAGAACATGATGGCGCCTAAATGAAGAAAATAATACAAATATAAGAAATATGTAAAAATAAGAGTAATATATATAAATACATTTCTTAATGCCTCTACTTAGAGGCGAACATATAGCAAACACTTTCAAACCGAATCGTTCGATTCAAATGACTTTGCTGGAAATGCAAAATTACTCCTCATCGAATAAAGGCTATATTTCTAGATTTCTAGATTTCTATTGACAGTTATTGATACATTTTCTAAATATGCATGGGGAAGCATGAGCAATGAAAACAAAAACGGCGAAAGAAGCTTATCATGCATTCTCGTGTATTCTTAAGGAAAATCGAATTCCTAAGAATTTGCAGACTGATAATGGAAGAGACTTTAAAAGTTTGTGTAAAAAACATGATATAAATCATTACTCGACTTACAGTTATAACAGTTATATATTATTGATAAATGAGTATAATAGAAAACATCATAGAACAATTCAAATGGCCCCAATTGAAGTAAATTCATCAAATGAGAAAAATTTATTAAATGCCGTCTACAATCATATAAAAATCTTTATTGGCAGTAAATTTCGTGTTGGAGATTATGTGCGCCTTAGCAAGCATAAACACACATTTGAAAAGGGGTATACACCTAACTGGACAACTGAAATTTTTACAATCAAACAAGTTCAGAATACGAATCCTACTACATACATACTGGAAGACTATCAAGTTGCAGTTCTGAAAGGAGGTTGTTTAGAGGAGTGCGCCTTTTTCACGCTCACCTATGTTCGAATTGAGTTTTATTAATTTTGCGTGATTTATTTTAATTTCTTTGGTTATACAATTTTTACTCTATTTGCGAATATTATAGATGTATTTTATTCTATTGACATGTATAGGTTTTATTTACAGTGGAGTGTGTTTTATGTGTTTGTTGAATTACATAGTTTAATATATTTGATTTAATGCGATGCACGTGTTTCGTTTATTGTTAGTTGTTGATGCGCGCGTTTCGTTTGCCCATGCACAACCGACGAGTGCTAAATCGAGAGTGTCAGATGAACTTGCATGTGCAAGGTGAAGATGAAAGAATGCAAAGACAAAGATTAGCGATGGGCAAGCAATGACGTTACGAAGCTACGTTACTTATCGATACTTATAATTAATTGGTTGTTGGCTGCTGCTGCCTCCGACAGAGGTTTCTATAATGAAGAGTTGAGGAAAACAAGATTTCCACACACTTACTTGGTTGAAAAGATAAGAAGGCGACGAAATGATAGGGCACTAGTTAAATGGCTTGGGTTCTCAAATGATCAGAACTCTTGGATAATTATCAATGAAATTTTAAAAAGAAATACCTGTAAGAGTACGCGTGCGGCCCATCAATAATTTAAAAATAAATGCAACGGAAATGAAAGTCTTAAAAGTGAAAAAATAAGAAAAAAAGAAATGGATTGAGCTATTGAAAATAACGGCCACTGAAAAGAGGAAGATTGAGGATGATTGAGGATCATCGGGGAGGAGCGAGGAGTACGAAAATCGTACTAAGAAAATAAAATTGGAAGAGGACGAGGAAATCAAGGTGATCGACATCACTGAGGAAGGCCAAAGAATGGAGCCCACCTTTGCAGAGCTTCTAGCTGGAGAGCCCATTAGTGAAGAATTGGATTCGTAAAATTCTTAATGAAGATATTGTTTTTGAAAACAGTGAAGAATTTTTAAACTTTGCTAAAAATATTTAAAAAATGAATAAAAATTCTTTTATTAATCAAATGTATTTTATTTTTAAGTCTCCTTTTTTAAATAAAACAATATATACATATGTGATGTGCACATTCAATTTATTTTCAGTTTCATGATTACAAGTAAATATACATACATTTACAAACTAAAACCATGAGTTATTTATTCTTCTTCTTTTCCATACAGACACACACACACACACACATACATACACACACACTCACATTCTTTTTTATTTTATTTTGATCTATCATGAATATTTTACTTATTTCTTCATCTTCTTTTCTCAATATTCTTACCAACAACTGAAAATATAGTTTTCTTATGTTCAAATCAAAGAGAGACATTTTTTCGTTTGTTTTCAATATATTTGTATATTTATTTATTTTATTTATTTTTTTCTTTTTTTTCTTAATTTACTTACATATTATTTGATTATTTTGTTATTTATTTAAATATTAAATATTACTATTTAATGCCGTCTTCTCTTGTTTTTCTTTTATCATCTTTACAACTTAAAGTTGTTTTTCTAAATTATGGATCTGTGATCTAAAAATCAACATATCATCAGAAAATGTCTTATTTTCAAAAAGACATTCCTTATAGCTATTTATACTTAACTTATCTATTGCCGACTTTTTTATTCCTTTGGATTTTTTGATGCACCCACCCCCCTTAAGAGACAATGAGTACATTTTAGCTCTAAGACCTACCAACTCTAACATTCTTTTCCCAAAGTTTTCGTCTTTCATCAAACCCAACACTTTCTTAATGCACCTCTTGATCGCATATTTTTGTGCTAAATCATTTGGATACTCAGATGTATCTACTAGGATGTGCAGAGAAGTAGCTACAACATTCTCACTAAGTTGTACATTGAGGGGGGTGAGTATGCATTCAAAGTCTGCATACACAACAAATGGTACATCTAAACTACGATTAAAATTTTTAAAAGTAAGGCTTGCCTTTTCTTCTGATGGGAGCGTTGATACAACCTTCCCACACTGCTGACGATGTTCAACATACATCCTCTCGTTGTGAGAGTAATTTAGCCACGTCTTACAGAAATATAATTGAGCCTTGTGTGACGTAAGTTGCCTTCCTTTCAGCCTAAAAGTAAATGGAAAAAACAAAAATATACATTAATGAAAAATATTGTTTTTAATAAAGAGTATTTATTTATTATTACCTTAACAAATTCTTTATCCATACGAAATGGCCACGCTCTTCACCCTCCAGCAACATCAGACTAATGTGGACTTCCTTTTCCACCGCTGTCGCGTATAATGGGCCATTGACTGCGCCCGTCTGCTCATCGAAACCAAAAACATTAATACTAATGTTTTGATTTTGAGCTTGAAAAATTCTTATTTGGTCCAGAGGTAGCGAAAGTCAAAATTCGAAAAATTTAGTGTTAGCGTTTCATCGATTTTTATTGCCGAACTCTCATTTTTTTTAGGGGCTGAGATAAATGACCAATTTAAACAAAATGTGTCATTGTTTTTCACATTTATAATAGCTTTTTTTATTTCTCAGCCCTTTTGGTGTTTCAATATAACTTGAAACTTTTATCGGAGTATATTTGTTAATATTTATATTCAGCCTCAATATTTGAGTCATTGTCCAGTCGCTGTCCTTCTCCTGGAATTCATCCATTTTCCGCAAATTAATGAAGCGCGAGTTTTTATGATCTCTTCTAGATCACTTGATGCTGTTAAGACACACATATTTGATTGATGTGATTTTATTGTCATCAGCATTTCATCATCACTGAATTTAATGTACTCCGCAAAGAGTTCTAAATTCATTTTGCATGCGGTCTGCGTAATTAGCGCATTCTTTATTAGTGGGACTATTTCTCGAGCTGCCTCACTCAGAAACTCTTCTGGTTCCACTATGTTTTTGTTCTTATTCTCATAAGAAAATGTAGTAATTCGGGTTTTAAACCCACTCGAAATCATTTCAACCTGGGTATTCACAGGTGTAAACACAAGCATCTTATGCGAATTCGATTGAAGATGGCCGCTTCACTTTGACGATGCTATTTGCATATTGCATGCGGTGCAAACCTTGGCCTGAGTTGATGATGAAGGCCTAGTACAGTTGATGTTGTTGGTGAAGGTGGTTTGGGTGATGTTGTAGTTGGTGATGGTGATGGGATTGATGGTGGAGTCGGCGTTGTTGATGATGGTATTTAATCCATTATCACTAACCATATATGTAGGTTAAATGATCAAAATAGTTGGGGCGGCTCTGACGTTGAGCCGAGTTACTCCGGGCAATGTATTTGATGCCCTCGAAGGAGTTGGTGGAGTTGTTCTTCTTGACAGGCATTTTTGAATTTTTTATTTATTATTTATTATTATAAGGAGGGTCACTCAAACAGAGTGCACTGTAAAAAGGGAGAGAACCGAAAACAAACACAAAAAGGTAGTAGCACGGTGTCAAACATACGTGCGAAGAACCTACTTAACAACAGTTTACGTCAATAAAACTATAATTATGATGTGGGAAAACATTCAGGTGGGAGGTGTCCTAAGAGTTCTAACCAATGAGAATGAGAATGAAGGTGAGAAAAAAGAAGCAAAAATACTTTTCACTGATCTGCACACTTGTGCGGTAGCTGCCAACCGATCTTCCACTACATTCTAGCATGCAGGTTACAGGTTACATGCCTTGCTCACGATCTCCTCCTTAAAAAACACAATCACGTACGCACAAACAAGTGCGCAAGTGATCCTCCAATGATGGAGTTGCTGGTGGTATTTAAACCATTATCATTAACCATATAGATCAAATGATTAAAATAGTTGGGAAGGCTCTGTCAGAGTTACTCCTGGCGATATATTTGAAGCCCTCGATGGAGTTGATGGAGTTGTTCTTCTTGAAAGATATTAAAAAAATTTTTTTTTAACACTTTGTTAGCACAAAACGAATGAGTGGTCGATTGAAGAGTCCGAAAACTACTAAGGTTTTAGAAATCACAAACCATAATCGTTGGTATGAAGTCTGTATTAAATCTTCATTAGGAGGGTCACTCAAATAGAGCGCACAGTAAAAAATAGAGAGAATGAAGCAATTAAAAATCAAAAGCAATATGCCATTTCCTGTCATTGAATCCCCAGTTCCCTACTACTGACATTATTTCACATTTCATGTATGTGGATGATGTACTTCTAGGAGCCCATTCCAAGGAGCAAGCAATCTCTAAGATCCGCGAACTTCGCAAGGCACTGGCAAAGGCTGGGTTTCCATTACGAAAATGGACATCAAATGATAGAGACGTACTCAAGGAGATTCCTAAGGACCATTTACTGTGTGATGACTTTCTGGAAATCGAGGAAGCCAGCGTTGCCAAA
>JAWNNA010001432.1:0-42500 GCA_035043295.1 Drosophila sordidapex
TATTAATTTATATGATTGGGCTATGTCTTATCAAATCCCATATTCTAGGTATAGATGGATGAATGATGCTGAAATAAATACATTAGATATTTCATCAATCAGTGTAAATTCAGAGTCTGGTTACATTCCCGAGCTCAGATCTTTTGTATACAGACACTCTTCATGATTTCCACAATAATAAACCTTTTTATCAGTCAAATGAAAAGTCTACTCCAGAGGTGAAAGTTCAAAAGCTTGTTGCTGGCCTATGGTCGAAAACAAAGTATCCCACATATTGTACAAACCTGTATCATTGTTTAAGTAATGGTCCAAAATTGACAAAATAAATTTCATATGATTTTGGAATTTAATCACTCTCCATCGCTTTAAAGTATATAGCCTCAAATACAATTCTCAAAGCAGTCACAAAAATTAATTTTGAAAAAGACCACATGATTAACACTAAAAACCACTCGAAAACAGCGAAAAACAACATATTAAACAGCGAAAAACCATATGATTAACCCTAAAAACCGCTCGAAAACAGCAAAAACCCACAGGATAAACACTAAAAAAACACTCGATAACCACTAAAAACCTCTCATAAACCAGAAACCACCTCCAAAGGTGTATTTTGGGTTATATCTGGTATTGTTAATAACTTAAAAATGGATGATCATATACTAAAGAATTGACGAAAACAAGAAGCGCACTAAATGAAAATTTCAAATCATTAAATTAGGTAGACTCACCAAATCAATAACAACTGGAGGAAACGTTTAACCCATCATCAAAACCTCGTTAGTCAGTCATAATTAAATAAATAAAAAATAAAAAAAAAAAGTGCAGTCTGTTTGAGTGACGCTACTTATGATGATTTCACATTAATTTGAAATAATAGCCTCCTGTGATTTGTTTATGTGCAGATAGATAGATAGCTTAGTATATTTTTTTCATAGTATATTTTTTTTCTTACAGTGTATTTTTAAAGTTAAATGTAAATATGAAAATGTATTATTAATTATATCCATTTTGTTGAACCTCTTGCTTAGGTTAGTGTATTGAAATACAAGACGATCCAGTTTTCTCTTATATGATACAAAGTAGTAAGAAGCACATGTATCAGCTCCTTCTATTGCATCATTCGAGGACCATGAGCACACCGTCAAGTGCTTTCCATATTTTGATTTAATAATTTTCATACTCCAAGAAATATTCTCAGTATTCCTCTAACAATTTGACATGCTCTGGGAAAATAATATCCTTAAACTCCTTGAGCAAATTATTAATTTTCCTCACATTTGTTTTAATTCCCAAATTCGAAATTAGACCCATAATGTTGTGTATTTTCCTCAAAAGCAGAAATGTAACTAAAGAATTATTTTTCTTTATTTATATTAGACACTTTACTTTATCACTTTCTTTTGTCATACTTGTCTATAATTTGTATATAAATTTACATCAAATTTTCTCATCTTTGAACATTTAGGGATAATATAATTATTATAAATATGTAACATTTGATTTTTAAACAGTGTGTTCCATCATAAGAATAATGTGAAAAATATCCCTTATCTTATGAAGGCCTGTATGACTCACTATCAAATGCAATTTTATTTCCATTTTGATTTAAAATTAAAATGCACTTCTTATCTGAGTTTCAAATTTTAAAATGTCACTTATAGTCTCAATCTTGGGATTATCCATTATTCTATCAGTCATCAAGAACTCAAACTGCTCAAGCCCTAACCGGATATATAAATGTTAATGTTAAATAGTATGTTAATGTTATAAATGTTAATAATTTAACCCATTCCTCTTTTCCAAATGGTTAATGTTAATAAATTAAATCCGACCACCAACAACAACATCACCACTTACATCTTCCCCAACTCCAACCGCAACTACTACATCCGCAACGAGAAGCACCATCAAGTACTTCAACCACAACCATCAACACCAGCAACTACTTCAACCACAACCAACAACACCAACTACTTCAACCACAACCATCAACACCAACTACGTCATCAACTACTACAACTACATCAACGACAACATCACCAACTTTTGTGTATACATCAACCACAACAACAACCACATCAACGACATCATCAACGACAGCAACTATAACAACTAGTACAACCACAAAAACGTCGACAACATCAACCACATCATCAACCACAACCATCAACACCAGCAACTTGTTTAACCACAACAATCAACACCACCACCATCTTCCCCAACTCCAACCGCAACTACTACATCCACAACCAGCAGCACCATCAAGTACTTCAACCACAACCATCAACACCAGCAACTACTTCAACCACAACCAACAACACCAACAACTTCAACCACAACCATCAACATTAACTACATCATCAGCCCTTTCATCACATCAACCACCATCACCGACTCAATCATCAACCCCATCACCACCACCGCCAACAATATCACGAACTCTTCTGGTCCATCACCAACTCAGACCAAGGCTTGCACCACAAATAATTCACAAATATTCAAATAACATCTTCAAAGTGGAGCGCCCATCTTCTAACTAATTGTTGTTTGCATCTGTGAATACCCAGGTGAAACTGATTTCAAGCAGTTTCAAAAACAGGCTCACCACTTTTTCATCCACACCGCTTACAAAATGAATTTAGAATTCTTTGCGGAGTACATTAAATTCACTGATGGTGATATGCTGATGACAATAAAATCACATCAATCAATTATGTGTGTCTTATCAGCATCAAGTGATCTAGAAGAGATCATCAAAACTCATGCAGCAATAATTGGCGGTAATATGGATGAATTCCAGGAGAAGGACAGCGTCTGGACATTGACTCAAATATTGAGGCTGGAGATGAATATCAATAAATATACTCCGCTCAAAGTTTCAACTTATATTGAAACACCAAAAGGGCTGAGAAATAAAAAAGCTATTATGAATGTGAAAAACAATGACGCATTTTGTTTTAAATGGGCATTAATCTCAGCCCTTAAAAAGCCTCAAAATAATCAGCCCATAAGATGTTCATCATTTACATGGCGATATTTAAAAATTCACTATTTAAAATAAATGAAACACTCACAGTCAATTTTTCGAATTTGGACTTTCCGACACCTTTTCATCAAATCAAAACATTAGCAGGATTGTTTTTGGTTTTGATGAGCAGACGGGCGCAATAAACGCCCCATTATATGTCATAGTGGTGGAAAAGGAAACACATTTAAGTCTTATGTTGTTGGAGGCTGAAGGGCATTTTTACATTTTTCGTTATTTTCTTCTGTTTTTTGTGGATTTTCGCACATTTTATATTTGTCGATTATTTCCGAATTATTATATATATATTTTTTTTATTTTTTCACATACTTTCAGGCTTGTAAGAACCCAATTTTCATCTCACAACACACAACTTTATTTCTGTAAGACGTGTCTTAATTTCCCGCACGTCGACAGGATGCATGTTGAACATCATCAGCAGTATAGGAAGGTTGTGTTTCGTAGTTTAGATATACCTTTTGTTGTGTTTACAAACTGCGAATGCCCGGTTTTTAGAGACTAGGGAAGATGTGGATATAAAATTTTTCAGGTCTCTTATCAGAGATGTAAGTGATATTTATACCAGTTAATTAGCTAATATAAGCCCCATAGTTAAGAGTAATGAAGAAGAGTATAGTTTAGAAATGCAGCTAATTGTCTTATCTGCAAAAAGAGTTTAGCCGGTGATCACATTAGAGTTCCTTCTCATTTAAATTGATTTATATAGAGGATCATCACACAATGTCTACATCATCAATTTTCATTTGTATCATTTGTCCCACTATTTTTTCACAATTTTTTCAAAATATGTTTCCCATTTATTCATTAGGGACTTAAACAAAGTTGAAGGTGAAAAAAAAGTACTTCACCTTAATAAGGAGTTATACATTTCACTTTCAAAATATATTCATATTGCATCTAATGTTAAAACCCTTGAGATTAGATTCCCAGATACATTCCGTTTCATGTCATCAAGTCTAAATGCACTTAGTAGCAATATAGGTACAAAAAAAAAATTTCAGTTCTCCAGTTTGGTATATACCCCTTTTCAAATGTGAAAGTCTCAAAGATTACATGGAGTTGTATCTTAAGACTGTTGTTCTACTACTTGCAGATGTTTTTCAAAATTTTCGAGCTATTTCCATGAAAATTTATTCATTAGATCCCGCCCATTATTATACAACACCTGGTCTCTCATGGAATGCAATGCTAAAGACAACAAAAATAGAACTGGAATTGCTTACAGATATTAATATGTATAGGTTTATCCAAATGGGCATTCGTGGTGGCTTAGTCCAGTGCTATAAACGCTATTCGAAAGCCAACCACCTATTTAGAGTTAATTATGTTAGCACTAAGAATCAGAATTTTTGATGTACTTAAATGCTATTGTCGGAGGCAGCAGCAGCCAACAACCAATTAATTTTAAGTATCGATAATTAACGTAGCTTCTTAACGTCATCGCTTGCTCATCGCTAATCTTTGTCTTTGCATTCTTTTGTATTCGCCTTGCACATGCACGCTCATTTAACTCACTCTCGATTTAGCACTCGTCGGCTGTGCATAGGCAAGCGAAGCACGCGCATCAAATTTGTCAAACATTGTAATGCATCAAACAAACATACATACGATACATAAAACAAGCAACAATACTTGTGCACTAAACATAAATATAATATATGCAATAGAGTAAACAGTGAATAAATACACAACCCATGAAGGGAAATAATGTAAAGCTATCGTGTATTACATTAGTTAAAAATAATCACAAAACAAAATAACTCAATTCAAATATAGGTGAGCGTGAAAAAGACGCTGTCCTCAAAACATTTGGTGACCCCGACGTGATTTTTTTTATGCAGTTTCTCTCATGTGTTGTGTCATTTGAAGTGCAAGTGAAAGGTTATTAACTATCGTGCTTAATAACCAATCTAAGCGTCTTCTGCATAATTCGATGCAAAGACCAACAAACACGCTCGCACACATACACACACATTCGCAGTTTCTCTCATGTGTTTTGTCATTTGAAGTGGCAGTGAAAGATTATTAACTATCGTGCTTAATAATCAATCTCAGCGTCTTCTGCATAACTCGATGCAAAGACCAACAAATACATTCACATACATTCGCATATTCTCGCTCTTGTTGGTAAAGTGCAAGTGAAAGATTATTAACTATCGTGCTTAATAATCAATCTAAGCGTCTTTGCATAATTCGATGCAAAGACCAACAAACACGCTCGCACACATACTTACATTTTCGCTCTCGTTTTCATTACGCGCGTGTACTCTTTTTTTTGTCTCCGTTTGCCCGCTCACATTCTTGCATTCGCATATGCTTGTAAATGGTACAGTTGACCACTTAACTGTAAATCGCCCAACAAATCATTAGTTGCGCTGTGCAAGAACTTTCGTGAACGCAGCGGGTCAACCGGTACTCGCCGTTAATTTTCGTTCGTCCGTTAATTCGCGAACCACCTACATTCAAACTTACAGTGGATCGCAGTTCAAGTCGACCAGTTTCAAGTGCTAATCGCGTGAGTCAATTGAAATGGCTGAAAGCGAATCAAATTCTAATGCGGCTCTGCCCTCTGACTTTGACTTCTACAAGGCAAAGGCAGATTCAGTATTCCAGCGACTCAAAGCATTTAATGAGTTTTTAACCAGTGAGCAGCTGATGCGCCTCAATGAAGCTGAGCTGCAGGCCAGGCTTGACTTAAGCAGCAAAATGTGCCTCAGCTTTGATGCTGCGCAATCAAATCTTGAAAAGCTTGATCTCACGGAGCTGTCCACGGACGCTCGATGGCAATTCGACCAGATACCAGCTGCGAGGTGACAGCCAAGCTCACTGGTGAACTCACCAGTATGCGCAAAGCCTCGATACTCCACTCTACAGCAATCCGGAGTAATACTAACGAGCTAAATGGTGGCACAAGAAGCGCAGCGCGTCACTCCAGATTACCACAACTGGAGCTTCCACGTTTCGGCGGAGCGTACATAGACTGGCCCGACTTTTTCGCCATGTACAATACCGTCGTAGGCCAAAACGAGGAAATAACGAAGGTGGAGAAATTTCAACATCTTCGCTCATGCCTAACTGGACCTGCATTGGAAGCGATCCGCGCTTTGGAACCAACAGATGACAACTACGACAAAGCCTTAGAATTGTTGGTAAATCGCTTTGACAACAAATTGCTGCACTTTCAGGCGCACATCCGGTCCATAGTCAGGCTCTCAACGGTGGACAAGGGGTCGGCAAGCAGTCTACGTCAGTTGAGCGACAGCATCAATTCACATCTGCGCGCGTTGCACGCAGTGGCATCTGCTGACGCCGTCGCAGATGGCTTGTTGATTCATCTGACTACATCCAAATTGGATCAGGCCACACGGGAAAAATGGGAGGAAGCACTGCCCCTGAAAGGGCTACCAAAATGGACTGACATGGCCGCATTTTTGGAAAGGAGATGCCGCATGATGGAAAATTTGGAATTTGCGCCACGGCAGCATACACCTGGCAAACACGTGGGAAAAGCGTATGTAAAACACCGCAATGCACTCATTGTCAGCAGCGCGCAATCTTGTGTACTTTGCGAATCTACCGATCATAATCTGTTAGATTGTCCACGATTCACCAATTTAACTCCCACCATTCGCTACAGGGAAGCTAGAAGGCTGCAGCTCTGCCTCAACTGCCTTCGCAAAGAGCATACTGCACAGCAATGCAAAGCTCGTCACTGCAAACATTGCCAGCAGAAGCACCACTCATTGCTACATTGGGGTACAAGTTCTGCCGCGTCTCAGCTGCCCGGCACAACGCGTGCTCAAGGCGCATCACTTGTCTCCTTATCGACATCGCCACCTAAAGCCCTGAAACAACAAGAGAACGACTACGTGCTGCTCGCAACGGCCATCATACTCGTCAGAAATCGATCTGGCACCTTCGTACCTTGCAGAGCGCTGCTGGACTCAGCATCGCAGCTCAACTTTGTCACCACTCGTCTCGTCAACCAGCTTCAGTTGGAACCACGCCGCTCGAATATGTTGGTATCAGGCATAGGCGAATCCTCTCTCTCGCTCAACAAAGCAGCTGACATTGTTGCGCAATCAGCTACTGGCTCCTATCAAGGATCATTTTCTGCAGTCGTAACGCAAAAGATAACTGATTATCAGCCTCACTTCGACATAAATACCACCGGATGGAAAATACCCAGCAACTGCCACCTCGCTGACCCACTCTTCTACAAAGGTCAAAGGATCGATATGCTGATTGGCGCTGGCATATTCTTCGACTTGCTTTGCGTTGGGCAAATTCGTCTGGCAAATCATTTACCCACGCTTCAGAAGACCAAATTAGGCTGGATAGTTTCTGGAGGTTGTGCTATTCCCAAACACTCATCTCTAGCTGCAGCGAGCAAGCATGCGGAATCGGAACCGTTGTTCGATTTAGTCAAGCAGTTCTGGGAAATAGACAATAATTGCGGCACTGCAGATATGCCGTCGGATGAGGATACTATTTGTGAGCAACTATTTCTCCGCAATTATTCGCGTCTTGAATCAGGCGAGTACACAGTTCGGCTCCCAGCCAAGGATCCCGTCGCTGCGCTTGGGGATTCATACAACAGTGCCCTACGTCGATTCAATGCACTCGAATCGAAATTGGCCAAAAATGCATCTCTAAAGTCGCAGTACGTTGCATTCATGAAGGAATACATTGATTTGAAACACATGTCACTAGCCTCCAAGCAATCTGCTGTACCTCAATATTTCCTACCTCATCATTGCGTGCAGAAGCTTGATAGCACCACGACCAAGTTGCGAGTCGTTTTTGATGGCTCCGCAAAAACCACATCTGGACACTCTCTAAACGATTTATTGTTTGCAGGACCATCCATACAACCAAAGATATTCACCACATTGCTTCGATTTCGATTTTATAAGGTCGCCTTGTGCGGGGACATCTGCAAGATGTACCGCTGTGTTCGCGTGACTCATCCAGACCAATACCTTCAATGCATCCTATGGCGCGACAAGGCGAGCGACGAAGTCCAGGTGTACACCTTAAACACCGTTACATACGGAACAAAGCCTGCAGCATTTTTAGCTATTCGAGCTATGCAACAGCTTTCTTACGACGAAGAAAACTCGCTACCCCTTGCGTCAAAAATCATTCGAAGGGACTTCTACGTCGATGATCTAATTACTGGAGGCGACACCATCGAAGAAGTTGTTGAAATTCGTCAGCAGGTCAAGGAGCTGCTCCGAAGAGGACACTTTCCCATTCGAAAATGGTGTTCAAATGAGGAAGCAGCCCTGGATGGCGAGCTGGAAGCGGACTGCGAAAAAATGGTGAAGTTCGACGATGGAACCGATGTCAAGAAGGCCCTGGGTCTGGCTTGGGATACCAACTCTGATTATCTTCTATTCAGTCCGTCGTCTGCTCTCTCCGGCAACGTTGTAACCAAGCGTACAATACTAGCCACAATCGCCAAATTCTACGACCCCCTCGGGTTAATATCTCCCATAATCACCAAACTAAAGATATTCTTACAGACGCTGTGGAAGGACAAACTCAATTGGGACGAAACCCTTCCTCAGTCTCTACATTCTGCCTGGATTGAGCACATCTCCCAAATAGCCGTAGCTGGTACGCTCAAATTCCCACGCTTGGTTCTGCAGCCACACTCATCATGGGAAATACATGCGTTCTGCGATGCAAGCCTAGCCGCATACGGCACCTGTGTTTACGTGCGATCAACAGCGCAGGGTGCCTACTCCTCTCATCTCCTATGCTCCAAGTCAAGAGTTGCACCACTAAAAACGCTTACAATTCCCAAGCTGGAATTAGCCGCTGCGCATCTATTATCAGAGCTCGTCTCCAACATCGCTCAATGCGCACCGCACCCTTGTCGGTTCTATTGTTGGTCCGACTCGACTATCGCACTCTCTTGGATTCGACAAGCACCATCTGAATTTAATATTTTTGTATCCAACAGAATATCTCAGATTCAGGAGCGCACCAAGGGGATGATTTGGAACCACGTCCCTACCCACTTGAACCCAGCTGACATACTATCGCGTGGCTGCGGAGCACTCGAGCTGTCGGAATCAACTCTTTGGCGTGAAGGACCTGCCTTTCTGCGCTCATCTACTGATGATTGGCCGCCAGACATTCCTACCCGCTCAGATCTGCCCGAACGTCGTCGTCATGCCCTAATTCTAGCGGACAAGCTTGACATATCGTTCAGCTGCAAGTACCAAAACTCCTTTGGCAAGATGCAACGAGTCTTTGGATACATATACAGGTTCTCTCAGATCAAGACGAATGATCAAGATCGTTCCAAAGGCCCACTCACAGTCGACGACATAAAGGCCGGCACACATCTTCTACTTAGAGGAATCCAAATAGTTCATTTCGCCAAAGAACACAAGGATTTGCTCACAAAGAAGGTTGTAGCATCAACATCAACTCTTACATCGTTAAATCCGATTATGGACAGCTTCGGATTAATTCGCGTTGGCGGGCGTCTGCAGAATTCGTTTTTGGACTACGAGGCAAAGCACCCAATAATTCTACCAGCTCAGCACCCCGTCACCATAGCCATCATCGATCATTTTCACCGCCAATTCCTACACAGTGGACCACAAAGCTTGCTGGCCGCGCTTCGACAGCGATTCTGGCCCATTGGCGGGCGAAAAACCGTGTCAGCAGTCATCGGCAAATGCATTCGTTGTTTCCGAATGAAGCCCAAGCTTCTCGAGCACATCATGGCACCGCTACCAGCAGATCGAGTGCAACCAGGCCGCCCGTTCTGCACAACTGGAATTGATTTTTGCGGACCATTCCTCATCAAATCAGAAGTCAGGAACAGGCCTCCCACAAAGTGCTACATAGCAATATTCGTTTGTTTTGCCACCAAGGCAGTACATTTGGAATTGGTTGAGGACTTATCAACCGCATCGTTCATCGCTTCATTAAAGCGATTCATCAGCATCAGAGGCAAGCCCAATTCAATCTGGTCCGACAATGCAACAAATTTTGTTGGAGCACGGAATGAGCTGAACGAGTTGAGGCTACTCTTTTTGAGCGACCCTCATATCAAGGAGCTGTCGAACTCTTGCCTTTCGATCGGACTCAAATGGAATTTCATTCCGCCTCGGTCTCCTCATTTTGGTGGTTTGTGGGAGGCTGCTGTAAAATCTGCCAAGCACCACTTCTATCGCGTCGTTGGAAATTCTGTCCTCACATTTCATGAGCTTCGAACCCTTGTATGCGAAATTTCTGCAATGTTGAACTCACGACCTCTTTGTCCCATTTCAGAAAATCCAAGCGATCTAGAAGTTCTCACTCCTGGGCATTTCCTGATTGGAGCTCCATACGCCACACTCGAAGAACCCGACATAACGCATCTCGACATCAATCGCCTAAGTCGCTGGCAGCGCGTATGTCAAATGCAGCAGGCATTTTGGCACAAATGGAGCACCAGCTACTTGTCATTGCTGCAAGAACGCTCAAAGTGGCGCTCATCGACGCCTAACCTGAGGACCAACTCAATCGTGGTGCTGAAGGATGACAACGTGCCACCCCTCCAATGGCGTCTTGGCCGGGTCGAGAGCACCATTGCTGGAAAGGACGGCGTCTCGCGAGTTGCGATAATTAAAACTGCAACTGGCACCGTCAAAAGAGCCGTTGGCAAGATCGCTGTTCTGCCCCTTGGAACCAAGTCGGTTGAAACCCTTGGACTTTCAACGGGGGGAGTATGTCGGAGGCAGCAGCAGCCAACAACCAATTAATTTTAAGTATCGATAATTAACGTAGCTTCTTAACGTCATCGCTTGCTCATCGCTAATCTTTGTCTTTGCATTCTTTTGTATTCGCCTTGCACATGCACGCTCATTTAACTCACTCTCGATTTAGCACTCGTCGGCTGTGCATAGGCAAGCGAAGCACGCGCATCAAATTTGTCAAACATCGCAAAATACATACAAACAAACATACATACCATACCTAACGTATACATAAGTATACATATAACTTGTAACGGAATAACATACATTTGAATAATATAATAATATTAAATAGAGTGTAAACAGTGAATAAATACACAACCGATGAAGGAAATAATGTAAAGCTATCGTGTATTACATTAGATTAAAAATAATCACGCAACAAAATAACTCAATTCAAATATAGGTGAGCGTGAAAAAGACGCTGTCCTCAAAACAGCTATTAATTTATATGATTGGGCTATGTCTTATCAACTCCCATATTCTAGGTATAGATGGATGAATGATGCTGAAATAAATACATTAGTTATTTCATCAATCAGTGTAAATTCAGAGTCTGGTTACATTCCCGAGCTAGATCTTTTGTATACAGACACTCTTCATGATTTCCACAATAATAAACCTTCTTATCAGTCAAATGAAAAGTCTACTCCAGAGGTTAAAGTTCAAGAGCTTATTGCTGACCTATGGTCGAAAACAAAGCATCCCACCCATTGCACAAACCTGTATCATTGTTTAAGTAATGGTCCAAAATTAACAAAATAAATTTCATATGATTTTGGAATTTAATCACTCTCCATCGCTTTAAAGTATATAGCCACAAATACAATTCTCAAAGCATTCACAAAAATTAATTTTGAAAAAGACTTTTTCAAATTTTATTAAACAACCTCGGTTTATGGAAAGACGATGAAAAACAGAGAAAAACAACATCGTAAAACAGCGAAAAACCACATGAAAAACAGTGAAAACCCACTCGAAAACAGCGAAAAACCACATGATTAACATTAAAATCCGCTCGAAAACAGCAAAAAACGACAGGTTAAACACTAAAAAACCACTCGCTAACCACTAAAACCGCTCATAAACCAGAAACCACCTCCAAAGGTGTTGTTGGGGTTATATCTACTATTTTTTAATAACTTAAAAATAGATGATCATATACTAAAGATTTGACGAAAACAAGAAGCGCACTAAAAGAAAATTTCAAAGCATTAAATTAGGTAGACTCAACAATTCAATAACAACTAGAGAAAACGTTTAACCCATCATCAAAACCTCGTTAGTCAGTCATAATTAAATAAAAAAAAAAAAAAAAAGTGCAGTCTGTTTGAGTGACGCTACTTATGATGATTTCACATTAATTTGAAATAATAGCCTCCTGTGATTTGTTTATGTGCAGATAGATAGATAGCTTAGTATATTTTTTTCATAGTATATTTTTTTTCTTACAGTGTATTTTTAAAGTTAAATGTAAATATGAAAATGTATTATTAATTATATCCATTTTGTTGAACCTCTTGCTTAGGTTAGTGTATTGAAATACAAGACGATCCAGTTTTCTCTTATATGATACAAAGTAGTAAGAAGCACATGTATCAGCTCCTTCTATTGCATCATTCGAGGACCATGAGCACACCGTCAAGTGCTTTCCATATTTTGATTTAATAATTTTCATACTCTAAGAAATATTCTCAGTATTCCTCTAACAATTTGACATGCTCTGGGAAAATAATATCCTTAAACTCCTTGAGCAAATTATTAATTTTCCTCACATTGGTTTTAATTCCCAAATTAGAAATTAGACCCATAATGTTGTGTATTTTCCTCAAAAGCAGAAATGTAACTAAAGAATTATTTTTCTTTATTTATATTAGACACTTTACTTTATCACTTTCTATTGTCATACTTGTCTATAATTTGTATATAAATTTACATCAAATTTTCTCATCTTTGAACATTTAGGGATGAAAATGTAGAGGGGCGTATTTTTCTCAATCTTCTCTTCCTTCCTTCACTGAAAGGCAGCGGGGTGGTTTTGTAGATATATTTATTCAATTCACTATATGAAAAGTGCACAACTTATATGTGTTGGCTGTATTACAAGGTTTTTACGACTGTTAGAGCTAACATATTAGCCTTTCTGTTATAGATAACAGCGCTGAGTGCGCTGTGTGGAGGCTGCTAACAGCGCGGTGTGCGCTGAGAGCAGATTGCATTGCCAAGAGAGAGGATGTGGATCGTAAGCTATGTTAAGCCAGCTGATGAAGCCCGGCTTAACATACAGTGACTCACAGTTCAAATCGAGCATTGTCAAAGAAAAAAAGTAATTGCCTGCCATAAGCTAACCATTTATTATTTTTCAAAAATTCCAAAGACCGATGGTAGGTACATCTATTAACCACCAAAATTTATATATGACCCCAATAAACTGGGGTTTCCCCACCGGCTAGGTAGAGTTATGTAAAAAAGTACCCTATTTTTTGTTTACTGCTTTTTTCGAGCAGTCTCAAAAAAGTAATATATTTTCCGTATAAAAGCTTCTCGGCTCTTTGGAGTAAATTTTTCTTTAGTTTGTTGAAGTACACATTCTTGTCCATTGTTGTTTCAAAAATCACAAAATTTCGGAATCCGGCTGACGAGATACATACCCATGAAATGTCACTTCCTCCACCATGCTTGACTGTTGCCTTTACGTGTTTGGGATTCAGGTCAGTATTGGACGGTCGCCACACATAATTCCGCCCGTCCGAGTCAAAAATGGTGAATTTGGACTCATCTGCAAATATGACTGTGTTCCAGAACTCCAAATCCGTGTCCAAGTGGTTTTTGACGAACGTCATCCAAGTCCCTTTATTTTTCGCGTTTATAAAGGGCTATATTCGTGGTACTCGGGCATTAAAGTCAAGTTTGCGCAGAAACTTGCACAGAGTTTCCACACAGCACTTTTTCCCCATTTCATCCTGCACCTGTTGAGCCACTTTTGGAGCCGATAGCTTGGGATTTCCCCTTATTTTCCTGGTGATCCTTTGCTCATCCTCTTCGGTGAAAATCTTGTTTGGTGCCTTTCTGCCCTTGCCCTCAATCCGATTTGCGTCGACGAAGCGCCGAATGATGTTATACACAGTTGAGTTGCTCAGACTGACCATTTCAGCTATTTGGCGATGTGAATATCCGTTTTGGAAGTGTTCCAGGATGAGTTTTCGTAGTTCAATGGTAGTCTGTTTGTCCATAGTCCTTTTTGGCTTATTGCACCCGATATGCAGGATAAAACTAAACTGACTACGAAGGATTGGTCTATTTATACCACAAATACTCAACTTTAAGTAAAAAATCCGGGTTTTATGGCACCCAGGTGTCCACAATGTACCTGCTCCAAATGAAAAATACGCCGGGAAGTATGCTACATTTTTATAATCCTACCTAGCAGGTGGGGAAACCCCATTCTATTGGGGCCATATATTTGTTTTGGTGGTTAATATATATACCTACCATCGGTCTTTGGAATTTCTGAAAAATAATGAATGATTAGCCTATGGCAGGCAATTACTTTTTTTCTTTGACAATGCTCGATTTGAAGTGTGAGCCACCGTATATATTAATTAAGTATATATATGTATATAGGGTCCACAAGTGGGTTAACTGACAGCTCACTGATTTTATTAAATGCTAGTACACTTGTACTCCATGTTGTTATCAAATGCTTCTAGACCAAGTACACTTGAACTTAACTATACCGAATATATGTTATCTATAATTCAAAACTGAACTTCGAATGCACTTCTGATTTACAACATGAAATACAAATGATCAATGAGATCGATTATAATTGAAGTAATTATAAGAAACGTAAGCTTACAATTGTCTAAGAATGTACACGATGAAGTAAAAAGTAAAAATAATATACAAATTTGTAAATATTTTAGTATCTGTGAAATACAAATTCATGTCTTGCATGTATAATGTTGATAAACACAATTAAAGTGTTGAAGCCAAAAAGTATGTTGCATGATATTAACAACAACTGATTGACAAAGCAGCCGAGCAATAATCGAGATAACCTACAAGCAAAGAGAAAAGTGCTCTTCCAATTTCAAAGGTATTATCTTGCTTGTGATAACGATGTGCTTCTATTTAATTGTATATTTGAGTTAAAAATTTAAAAAGAAGAAATCTTGTATTTTTTTTTATTGATATATGCTTTATTCTCAATCCTTTAAAAAAAAATCAGCTGAATAAATGTTTTACTCCGTTCTTAATATTTATAGTTATATTTTAGTCATATTATTGAGCCAGTATAAAAACAAATAACAATGCAAAAAAAAAAATACATATTCTTAAACTACTAATTATTATCAATCGATGTTTTAAATTCAATCTGATAGTTAAATAAAATCGTAAGTTCATAATAATAATCGATAATCGACACTCGAATAACACCAAATTGGAATTCATAGCAAAAGTTTAGATTATTACGAATATCAATGCAAATCGATTGTTTGTTATTGATTAACAATATTAAGAAAAAATCGTACAGTATTAATGATTTCTATATAGTACATTCATAATATCTTTCTTTTCTTTTATTTATTTTGTTTTTTGGGTCTAAAGCTTGCCTTGGATTTTGAGCTGGTCGAAGAGACGCTTGTTTCTCCACCGGAGCAACAAATCAAAACTAAAGTATCCTTAAATCTATAGACATGCATATATTTAAATGTATTTCACTCGCATATTGAAATATATATATTTTTATAAATTGCACTCTCGTTAAATTTAATATTTTCGCATTAGAAGGAAAAGAGCAAAAAAAAAAAAAAAAAAACAAAAGCAAAATGCACTATAAGAGACTTAAACGCAAAGATGCCGAGTTCAGATCAAGCTCAGGCGACTGTTGGTCTTGCGCAGCTGGGCGCGCCAGGGGATGATGTTGTCATTGTCATCCTGCTTCTCGTCACCAGTGTCTTGTGCATCCTGCTGCTGGGGTGGTGGTGGAGGCGGCGACAGCGGTGGCTCACTGTCGCCGGCCTTGGATGCTGAGGAGACATCGCTGTAATTTTCCTTGTTGTTGCCCTGCGGATTGGCCAGTTGCGCCTGCTGTTGGAGCAGCTGCAGCTGCTGGTAATGCTGCTCGACGTTGAGGCCGCCGGCACAGGTGGCCAGATTAATGTTGTCGATGGACATGGCGCGGTTTTTTAGGCGCCAGGTGTCCGCAACGCGGTTGTTCTCCTCCACCTTGGGCGTGTAGATGGCCGCTCTGCAAAATGGCACAGACAGCGAGCACAGGTCAGAGAGAGGAGGCCGACAACTGTCTAGCTGGGCCACCCAATCACTCATCCAGCCCACTGTAGACCCCCACAGAACCCGATCACCCAACCCACCCAACACTTACTTCAGCTTATTCTCAGTTTCTTCGCGACGCGCCAACAAGTCGCGTTTCCATTGCGGTATCTGGGAGAGGCGACGCGATTCCGCCTCGAGGGCCATGCGATCCTCAAAGTCCTTTTTTGCACGCTCAGCCGCCTTCTTAGCCATCATCTGACGCTTCCAGTCGGGTATGGCATTGCCAGCCTGATCCTTTTCTGGTATCTGTAAGTAGATCTTTGACACGCATGACAATCCACATCTCTTCCCCATCCCCCCCTCGCCAGATACACAGTTATGAGCGCAGCGGCATCGTGACTCACCTGATCCACATAGTTGTTGGCCGTGAACTGTTTCGTTATCTCCATATAGTGCTCCGAGTCCATCCGATTGGCCATCTGCTGCTCCACCTTCATCTTCTTGATGCCGGGTATGTCTTTAGATATCTTCAGCTCGGCTATCAGATCCGTTTTCAGATACGTATCCGTGCTGGTTGTCAAGCACTGCATGCTCAGACTGCGCGCCGGCATCTGGTACGGCTTTGGCACCTTCTGTGTGTCGGTGCGACGCAACTGTAATGGAAAGCGATCAGAAATCAGTTAAGCGATCTCTTTATAATCGATCAATTCTACATGATAAATAGTAAAATATACAAAACTCTCCGGCACACGTTCTACATAATATATATACACACATAATCCGATATTGCTGTGACGTGACAAGTATACAGATACAAAATAAAATGCGTTGAGCATCTAATGCCTTTTACTGTCATTTCAATGACAAAACGAACCTGTACGCTGTTCAGATCCTGTATGGATATTGCGGACAGCGGCTGATGCTGTTTGCGTGTGGCCGTATCCTGGCTGTTGGGCGCTGCGGAACCGTGCGGCTTCTTGGGCTTCTGGGACTTGCTGGTGGCATCGCCGGCCATTGCTGGCAGTAGCATTGGCATTGGTGGCGGCATCATATGGTGCGGCAATGGTGGCGGTGGCGGTGGCAACGGCGGCTGCTCACCCATGCCCAGCGCATGCGAATGATGCGGATGCTGATGAGGATGCTGGTGATGATGATGCTGATGCTGTTGTTGAGCGATCTGTATCTGCATGTAGTCCTCCGTGTCTGTGGAGCTGTAAGGCGACAATACTTAATTGATGAATATGCAGCTGAGTGGGTGGCATAGTGTATGTTTGTGTATGTGTGTGTGTGTGTGTGTGTGGTGTGTTGTGTTTTGTTTGCTGAGATGTTTTTGTAATGTGGTGTGCCGGACCTGCACCAGGCGTGTCGTGTGCGCAGTATCATCTTTGGATTGCAACTGAACGGATCGAGGCGAATTAGTTGGTGAAAAAATGGGGCTGGCATGCAGCACGCATAAAATTTCATGCACTCTTGAGCCGCTGAGGAAGTGGTTGGCTGGCAAGTGGTGCTGTGTTAATTGCCCCACCGAGGCAGCGAGCCAGCGAGTATGCGCTACATTGTCTGCTGCTTAATTAAGCCAACTGTACTTCTGCCACTTTTGGTGGTAATTACTTATGTTGCCGCCGCACGAGATGTGCAACTAAATTAAAACAACAACAACAAACAACAACAACTGCAACAAATGCAGTTTGAGTCGAGTGAGAAGTTGGGTGCGGGGCTAGCGTGGCTTTCTTAACTTACCGGGCCGAGGATGGACACGAACGCTTATCGCTAATGCTCTTCAGATACTCCGACGGCTTGATGAGATGCGTGACGCCGTCTTGTGATTTGTTGGGAAAACTGGGCGGCACAAACGGCAACACCAGCTGCTTGTTGACCAAATTGGGGCCCCCCGACCGAACGCCAGTGATGCCGGCTGCGCCCTCCCCGGCATAAATTCCGCCATACTGTGACTGCTGCAGTTCATAGTGATCTTCGGCGGATGAACCCACTCCGTAGATGCTCGGTGCGTACAACGATTGCTGCTGCTGCTGCGGCTGCGGCTGTTGATAGTGCAACGGCAGCTGACAGTTGCTGCTGCTGTTACTGATGCTGTTGTTACGCTGCTTGCCGCCCGGCCCCTCCGCATAGCCATAGATGCTGCCCGCCGACTGCTGCTGATGATAGTGCCCCTCCCCATTGTTAGCGGAGCCAACAGCTGCTGCTGCTGCTGCGTCGGCAGACGCGCTTCCATTACCGTTGCTGTTGCCGCTGGCGTTGGCGCTGGTGCTGCCATTGCCATTGAGAAGCTTGGCTTTCTTGTTCGCTGAAATTGAACAAATTTATTTATAAAATTTAAGTCTTGTCTGCGTTAACTACTTATTGTGGGTTAGCAGTTATCCCAGCTCTTTGGTCACGCCAACTTGAGCCACAACAACAACAAGAGCAAAAACAACACTCAAAACTCATTGCGTATGCAGCGTGCGACGCCTTTCACCAAACTGCTGAATGTCTAATGGATTTCGACTACGTCTTAATCAAATGAAGTGGCCCAAAATGCAGTCATAATTGCAATTGCAGCCACTGAACCCGAGCCTTGAAAGCAATCGGTGCACAACAGTTATAGGTAAACGATTCAACCATAAGTTTTCTTAATAATATTATCAAAATTTGGTCAGACATCAACATTGATCGATTTATGGAAATCCGTTGAAATAGTTGCTAAAACTAACTAATGTGATTAAGTTCAAGTTGTCAATTTTCAAAGAACAGAACAGGCACTGAAGCTCCAATTGTCTTATTTCAATTATAAATTACAACATTTTCAGATAATGCTTCTTAAATTCAGCAATAATAAAAAGTTATTCTTGAGCAAACACTTTTAGTTTGTCAATAATCAAGCAGTTTGAGAGAGCTCTATTTAGGGGTACCAGATATAGTTTGATTCAGAGCTGAAACATGATACACAACAAAAATGACAGCAGACATTAATGGATTAGTGGACATCCACCATCGAGGCCAAGTGGTACATATGTTCCTAGTTTCCATTTAATTGGCCACCGCTCTAAAGCCCCATGCGCCGCTGCTCCTCCACCTACTCGTCCAGCGTGATATTATGGATCCTCGGCATTGCAACTTTCACGGCTTTGGAACTCGTTTCGACGACTGGAAGGCAGAACTGGAAAGCTGCTGCTTGAATGTGGCTGCCATTTCGCAGCCAGGTCGTCTTGTCAATTTTCGTTGGCATCGTATATGGTCAGAGCAGTCGAAATGAATGGGATCGGGTCTGGCCAGTTTGAGCCATCGATTGAAAAACTAACGTTAATTGACCAACGATATTTGCGATTGCCAACAATTTTATTTATTTATTTATTTTTTGTTTTTGCATTTTATCAATTTGTGGAGTAGTCTGACTTGATCTGGAAGTTGGGTTTTGTCTGGTTTTGGGATTGACTTCATTTGGTTTGACTTGCGATCTGGTTTGTGCCCCGTCAACAGGTTCAATATTTATGGTGAAATTGCGCTTGTAAATTGAATTGTAATGGATCTTTGATTATGTCAATGGCAAGTGGAAAGTGAAAAATGCAGTCTGCCTTGAGGGAAGGGGACTTAGGGATAATATTTACAGGACACATAGGATCAAAAATATCTAATTTTACTGCTGACCGTAAAACAGATATAATATGATCCGCTATCATATGCTATATGCATGATCTTTTCATATTTACATATATTATATATGTATTCGTTATACAACAATGCTTGGATTCAATAATAATTTGTACACAGGATACACAAGACTATTTTAGTATCGATCGCACTTACACCGAAATATATCGAATCGGTGAAAGCTTAGCGTAAAGTAATTCCGACGCGAATTCTTATGGATCTTCATCGAGCCCGGCATGTTCATTCTATGTAAGCGATTGACACAAGGCACAAGTTCAAATATTAATCACATGCTCAATGGCTGCAAACACCAACCAAAAATATTATAAACAAATTGAAATCGAAACTTGAACGTGGAGCGTTTGTGGACGATGACGATGTTCACTGGGCGAGCGTCGCTGGTAGCCTGATGCGAGTTCAAGCGATCGCCAAAGTTATTCACCCAAAACGCCAACAGTCACCACAAGAGCAGCCATAACCACAACTACAACAACAACAACCATAACCACAACAACGTCAGTAACGAGTCTTTGAGTCGTAGTCTCCGAGCTGTGGCATCGTAAAGTCTTGTCAATGCCAGTGCGAAAACACGTTCACTTTCAATGGGGAAAAAGTTTCGCGCGGGTGGATTGGCTGCCACATGCCACATGCCTCATGATCCAAGGCCATAATTGGCAGCATTGCGCTGCACCTTAAGCAGAGGCAGGGGAGCACAAGTTGTAGCTCAAATGTAGACAGAGGTGCTTTGCGAAACTGCCAGCCATATGCACTTCCTGTTCGGGATCGAGGTGCTTCTGATCTACAACCTGCCTAGCTAGATATGTAGAAACCGATAAGTGGCATGGGGCATGTAGCATGTGGTATGTGGCATGTGGAATGGGCTGGCTACCATATTGGGTTTCACTCAATTTAATGGCCATTTAGAGTTAGTCGCTCCAATGCATTTACAAACGCATTCAACGACAATGAAATTTGTCCCTTGGTTTATTTTCCCGATGTTGACTCTTTTTCTTTTCGCTGCAACACAACTTCCACTTCTTTGTTGTGCAACATTATTTTTCCGTTTTTCTGCTCAAGCTTTTGCTAGCTGGCTACGTGTGAACGTTTGTTGAGTTTTGTTTGGATGCCTACTTGATTTGTATAACCAGTTATCTGACAGACACCAAGCGAGTGCATATACCATTCACAAATGAATACTGCGAGGCAATGCGAGTCAAATACGTGGCATTCATTGTATTCGCCAGGTTAATACACTCGCAACTCCCTAAACATTTTTTAGGAAGACGCATTAATATGCCAACGTTTGCCACTTGCCACTTAAAACGGATTTAAGTACACACACAATCCATACAAAGCTGACTTCATTTAAGTCCTTTCTCATCGATGGCAACAAATTCAGCAGGAGCAGGATTATTCGCTTAGGCGCTAATTAAGTTAACTCAATAATTATGATCTATTGGATTATGTACACAGTTGTGTTGATGCTTATGTGTAATCTATCAATTCCGACTGCTCAAGCTGTTTCCGCTTAGATTGCTGTCTGGTTAATTTTAAGCTGTTGTTATTTAAGTGTCAATTTGGCAAATGGGAAACAAAATGTTGACCAAACTGTTGCGCAGTTTGTTGGCGCTTGGCCAGCGCGTCTGGTTATTGGTTATTGGGCAATTCCAGTTGTTTTGTGCCGCTAATTGATCAATCGATGTTGCTGGCAACGTGATCACCCCCTGTCATCCCTGCCAACCCACCCAACTCTGGCCAGTGTCAAAGACCCCGTCAGCTATCAGTCAACCAAGAGTTCAAGAGATGATTACGCTACGATGGTGAGCGTTAGGGCAACGCTCTGTTCGTTTACTGGCCTAATGGAATCTTAACTATAGAACTAATGTAACCAGCAGCTATGTTACTAGGTTACTTCAGATGCGACTTGGCGCTCTTCTTGTGGCCCAGCGACTTGCTATTATTTATTCTGGAGCGGCTATTCGCATTCTTGTGCGAAGTGGTAGCTGCCGCCGACCTGGTGCTGGCCACATCCGCAATTTATTTTGCTTTTGTACCATTCTCTGGCAGCGTCAGCAAAGTGCTGACTGAATTTACTTAAAAATCATCGAATTGCCAGAGTTAAGATTCTCTGGCAGAGTTTCGCGCATAATATCCTCGATGCTTTTACCAATCGAATCGTCTGACTCGCTGCAGTGTGACATGTCTGCAAAATGCTGATTGAAATATTCAGTTGTCATCGAATTGTCTGCGTTGGCATCGTTCTGGCATCGTGTCGACTAGTATATGTGACTCGGGCGACATCTGAACTTCCATTGAACCGTCTATATTGATGCTGGGTGGCATCATTATCTGCGTCCTTCCTTGAGTGGGCGTTAACGGTATCTGAACTTCCATCGAATCGTCTGAATCGCTGTAGAGCATCAGGTCTGCGCAGAGTTCGCGCAAATTCTCATCACTCATGGCGGGCTAACCTTATATGTGGTCGTCCTCGTTATAAAAACTTATTTATTTTATTTTTGTGTAATGAAAATGATGTTGTGTGACTGAATTGTGTACTAAAATATTGAAGTTAGATTGTCGCCAAAGCCAACTTAGCCAGTTGAGTGATATGAATTTAATTTCAATGAACATTTTTGGGGCAATATGATTTTGAATCGTTTGTAACTCGACACTCGACAAGTCAACCCCTTCCACTTTACACTACATTATATCACAAGCAATTTTTGCTTTACATTCGGACCAGTGAGAACAGTTTAAGATTGAAGCATATGATTTTGTGTAATTGGAATAATATCACAGACACACTCAAGGTCCGAAAATTCGAAGCTTCATTTGTGGCACATACCTGATATAGTGGACATGGTGCGATTGTGATTGCCCCGCACAAGTTCCGAAGGTCGCAGACTGGGCTCCTCGACCACCTCCAGGCCCGAGTCCGAGTCCACCGTCTCGTGTCCGCCAGGTGAGCCAACAGTTGTTGCTGTCGCCGGTGTTGCTGGTGTTGTGCCAAAGTGATTCTTCATGTATATGTTGTTGCCGTTGTTACTGGAGTGATCAGGATTTAAATTGTTCCGTTGCACCGCTGCACGCAGCGGCGGTGGCAAAGGCGGCGGCGGAGGCCCATTAACTACAAGAGACGGTTCAATAGTATATCAGAAATAAAACCAGAACAATCAATCATGTCATGAATATAATGTATATAATAGATTGATTGATTACTTTGCTAGGACTTACCCACGGCTAAATTCTGCATTGGTGGCGCCGATGAGACGCGCTTCAGATTTCTATTGCTCATGTTGTTGCTGGTGTTTGTGTTATTGTTGATTTGATTAATGTTGTTTGTGCTATTGCTGTTGCTGTTGCTGCTGATGCCGATGCCATTGTTGCTGATGCTGTTGCTGTTGCTATTGTTAATGTTGCTATTATTGTTATTGTGCATGGATATGTTAGGATTACTGCTAAGCATGCTGGCATCCGCCAAATTGTTGCGTATCATGGAGTTCTTGTGGGTCTGCTTGGTGCGTTCAGCGACATCCTCGGGCGGGCAGACGCTCTCGTATGTATCGCTTTTGATGCCACCATTGAGCAGCTGATTCTTCAGATTCTGGCTAAGATTCACATTCTTGCCGCTATAGTTGTCCTTTGCGCTTGAATCGTACTTGCTGCTGTGTAGACCAATCATCGAATGCGATTTGTTGCGATTTAACATGCTCATATTGTTGTTGTTGTTATTGTTGCTATTGTTGTTGTTGCTGCCGTTGCCATTACTGCCGCTGACGCTGCCACTGCCGCTGTTGTTGTTGTAGTTACTGCGCTTGTTATTCAAATGCTGGGACAGGAGTAAAGAGAGAAGATTGCACGTTTCCAAATTAGAACTTTGTGGGAACAAAATAAATCTTCATATTCAATGCATTAAGCTCGGTTTTATCGATTCTATCTACAGACGGACGAATATCAAGACGGACATTGCTCTATTTGCCACCAACACACTCGTCATCGAGATCCCTATAGAACTATAGAAACTACTACATCTATAAAATAGTGTAGAGCACATTTCAAATAGTAATTGTAATTGTTGTGTTTGTTGAAGAAATCTATTGATTGGCTGCTACTTACATGATTGCTGTACTGCAGCACCACATCTGTGCTGCGCGTGGAACTGGCGCTGGCGGAGCGTGAGTGTGAGCCACTGTCGCGAGACCGTGATCTGCCCACAATGTATTTGTTTTGCAACTGCTGCTGTTGCTGTTGCTGCATTTGTTGCTGTTGCTGAATTTGTTGCTGTTGCTGCATTTGTTGCTGTTGCTGCAGCTGCTGGTGATGTTGCTGATGTTGCTTGCGGGACTCCTCGCGCACCAAATAAATATCCTCGTAGTCATGATCGCCATTCTGATTGGCGTTGCTGTTGCTTATGTTGCTGCTGATGCTCTTTTGTTGCTTGTAGCTGATATTGCTACTGCCATTGTTATTATTATTATTGCTGCTGCTGCTGTTGTTGTTGTTATTGGTGTTGCCGTTGCTGTTGTTGTTCGCATTGTTTTTGGCAATGCTGCCGCTGCTTATGTTGCTGCTGCTGCCATGCCGATTGAAGCTCTGACTGCGCATCTGATGCGAATGCGAATGCTGATGATGCTTGTGACTGTGACTGTTGCTGTTGCTGTGGTGATGACTGCTGCTCTTTGGCGAGTTGAAGCTGGACGAGATGGAGACGGACTCATCGGATCCGCTGCCAGCGCCACTAGAACTGGAATGGACATCGGCCTGAATGGTCATGATCGCATTGCTATTAACCTTCGACTGCATCGAGTGCAATGGGTGCGGCATCTGGTGCTGCTTCACGCTGCTGCAGTCCGAGTCGACGAACAAATCGCGCACCCGATTATAGATGATCTCCTGCGGATCGTGCAGAAAGAAGGACTCGCCCGAGATGCTGCCATTCGGCGACGGTGTCGCATACATTCCACCATTTCGCATTGGGTTCACATACAGCCCATCGTTTGGCAGCAGTGCGCCGCCGCCCGTGCTTGTGCCGCCCGCCACACTGCCGCCCGACGCCCCGTTGCAGCCATAAAGCTTCTCCGATGAGCTGCGCAACTGCTGCGAGTACAAAGCGTCGCTGTTTTTGCGCGTGATGCCAACGCCAATGCCGCCAATGCCAACGCCGGCAGCAGCAGCGGCTGCGGTCACAGCGGGCGGATGCAAATAAAATGGCTCCACATCGGAGCTGAGCGTTGATGAGGATTTCGATTTGATGGTGTTGCTGCGGCTCGTCTGCTTGCTGGAATTCGTATTCGAGTTGCAGCTGCTGCTCAAGTGTTGCTGTTGTTGCTGCTGCTGCTGCTGATGTTGCTGCTGCTGTTGATGTTGATGTTGTTGCTGCTGCTGCTGCTGCTGCTGATGTTGGTGCTGCGACTTGTGACGCTGTGAATTGTTCTTATTGTTGTAATCCACGGTGGTGCCGTGCTGCACCAACACATTGAGACACTGTTGACAAACAAGAGTTTTCCACGGTCAGACAATAACACAATAAAATTGTCCATTTGGCATGTTGGTCAGCTACTCACCTCCACCTGTTGATTTTCGGCCGCATCATTAATTGGCGATTTGCCATATTTGTCCAGCGACAATTTAGCACCATGGTTGAGCAGCCAGCGCACCACAGACAGATGGCCACGAGAGGCGGCAAAATGCAGTGGCGTGGCACCATCGCCATCACGTAAATTGGGATCCACGCCCTGATCCTGCACCTGTAAACGCCACACAAACAGGATCGATTATTACGTGCAAAATTATATAATGATAATTAATGTGAATCTTCGCTCTACAATTTGAATCCAAAGACTTTAGTTGCAACATTGTTAAACCTGTTTTAAGATCGCTTTCTTTCCAAGAGAGTTTATCACATTCCCTGTCAGCTATGGCAAGCACTACAAGCTACATTTTAGCAATAAATAAATGTTAAATAAACTAAGCGTATTGTGTATTAACCATTGTGGACTGTGACTTTTGTCGATGCATGAAAATTAAGTTTATAAAGATCTGCAAGGATCTACTGGGATCTGTTGGCATTGTGTCTAGTCACTGGCTTCGCTGCATGGCTAGCTGAATGTGAACACTTCCCAGGCAAAGTCACCAAGCAAACCACTTTCCACACACAGTGTATGTGTGTGTGTGTGCTGCACTGGCAATGCATAACTATTTAGTTCACTTTAGAAAGGTGATTTATAGCAGGCACCCAAAGTCGGCCTGCCAAGACATGTAGTTTATGTTGTGCTGCTCACGCGAAATCGCTAGAGACTGAAAGAGGCAGACCACGCCCGAGGAGCACAGCATCATTGCAAGCATTGAATGCCAGTGCATATGTGGATATATATATATGTAGAAAGAGAACATTGGACTTGACTCTGGACTTGTGGCAAATGCTGAATCGCTTGATAAATTTCATTGGTCATGCGACAAACTCGCAGTTGCAAAGAGTTGTTACTGTTAGATACGCGATGAAATCAGGACAAGAACAGCGAGAGATCAGAAGACTCCTAAGCTCCTTGAGGTTGAAACGAGTTCAGTGTTGCTATTTTTGGCGACCTAATTTTTGATACTTTTCTGTTTGGATTTTGGCATTTGGCAATTGCAAATGTTTACTACAGTTTGGCAAGCGTAAACGAGTGCGGTATGCGTGTGTGTATGCTTGAGTGTGTGTGTGTGTGTGTTAATGTGTGTATGAATGAGTGTACTCACCATCCATTTGAGGCAATCCAAGCAGCCCATTTGTGAAGCGGCATGGATCGGTGCCATGCCGTCGCGTGCGCGCACATACAGAGAACCGCCGGCTTCAAGCACCAGAAACTTGAGCACCTCCAAATGCCCCTCCTGGGCGGCCAGATAAACGGGCGTGACATCATTGTCCATTTGCGTATTGGCGCTGCAAGAATGTACAAATATATAAATATATATATATGTATATATAAAGCATGTATGTAAGGAGCCGATTTTATTAGTAACATTCGGTTGCAGCTTAAGGTTTTGTGTCTTTGTGTGTGCCACAAGGCTATCCAAATCGCCTGCAATTCACTAATGAGCAAAAAGTCAACACAGCCCCTTGCCCCTGTGGCCCGTACCACTTGCCTCTTTGGCATTTCCCAAGTTGCTGCTGCACGCAAAAAAAAAAACAAAAAAAAAAAAAAAGCAAATTGCTACTAATGACCACCATATAAATATATTGTGGATGTGTGCATCGAGATGGATACCAAATTAAAGTATCATCAATGCCAACAAGAAAAGAAAACGCAAAACTGACCGACAAGTTGACAGATTGCGTTAGGCTGCCAACTTTCGATGGTTGTCAGCTATGCTTTGTATTTTATACTCTGTTGTACTCTGATGACGCTGTAAAAGGAGTATATTGATTTAGTGCAATGTCCGTCATGCTCGTCTGTTCGTCATTAAATATATCTACGTTACTGAACTGGTTAATCGTTAACGTGGCGATATACCTCATCGTATGAATCGTAGTTCCCACAGTGCCATCCTATTTGGTAAGTGGATTCTCTCAGAGAGTGCAATTTGGGAAACTTTTACAGCTTTTGCTCTGAGTCAGTTATTTTTGTAACCGCTTTCATAGATCAATCAAATTTCAACTTAGATAACTCAAAGGCAATCGAATTTTCGAAATCTTATTTTGTGGAATATAATCAAATTATATCTCAAAAAGAATTTCTTCTGTTAAAATAGGAATGATCTTCCGACAGCCATTACTCAAATATTTCAGACAAATGTTCTTGACTTAATGCACTTTCTGTTACATTCAGATCACTGGGTTCTTTTCTTTAGTTTTAGAGATATATAAGCGATTTCATAACGGGAATTATGGTGAAGTGAATAAATTTATTATTAAATACATTCCAAAAGAATTTCCTGCAAATATTTCAAATAGCAAATAAATTTCAAAAAAGTATCTGAACTTTCTAATTCGATTTGTTGGAACTTGAAATGCTTAATGAACCCACTTAAATTTTACTCTGACTTGCCTCTAAGCCTATACTTTTAAGGTATTTGGTTTTCTGGTAAAAAAAAATTATTAAATTTGAGCTATTGCTAAATTAATTAGAAATTAATTAATTAGAAAGGAATATTTATATTTATACTTTCTCTACAAGCCCCGATGCTTTGCCGAGTTAAGTTTATGATAGGTGATAATATATGTTAGAATTATATACACATTTAATCCGCTGAAGAAGAAGAAGAAGAGAAGAAAACAGTCGTATTTTTGTTGGGCTGCCAGCATATCTGCTGTCTCACCTCACGAGGCTGCGTCGATTGTTTTGCTCCTTGCGACCCTGAGCAGCCCCAGTGGCCAACATGGGCGCATTGTCATCCCCATTCGAGTCACTGTTGGCGCCAATAGCACTGGACACTTTTCTCTGATGCGCCTCCATCATGCGTTCGAGATCGTTCGAGAGATCGCTTCGATGTTCGCTGGGATTAATATCCTCCTGATTGTTGCTGTTGTGTTGCTGATGATTTGAATGGAGAGCGGCTGCTGTGTCTGCCACGTGCTCCGTATCCGGATCGGGGCAGTTGCTATGGGTGCTGCTGACGCTGCTGCTGCTGTCGCTCCTTTTGTTGTTGTTGCTGTTGCTGCCGCTGAGTATGGCAGTAGTTACGCAGTTCACCTCCGTTGAGATGATGGTGTGTATGTCATTGTTGGATTTGCTCTTCTGCTTGCTGCGGCGGTACGAGGTCAGACTTGTGGTCATGCGGCCCAGCAGGCCCTTCTTAACGTTGATAGTTGAAAAATAGCTACAGAGTTGGATTCCGTGATTTGTTTTTGCAGGGATTGCAGCAGAAAGTGTGCAAGTGTTTTTTGTTGTTATATATTTTTTGGGTATGGGTGTGTGTGTGTATGTGTGTGTGTGGATACAAGTGGCTGGAGTGCGGCGTGTTTAGTGCATGGAAGAAACGTTGCGCTGCGAGACGTTGCACGAGTAGACAAAATGCGGGAGTAGCAGTAGCCGGGATAACTGTGCAGTTGTTGTTGTGCTATTGGAAATGCTCTTTTGGATGCCTTTGCTTACCTACGCGCAGCTCAGTTATACATATGTATTCACCACCTATGTATGGAGTGGTAGTTTGCGACTCTCGATTTCTCGTCGCGTATGTTATAATACGGCAGAATCAACTGGTTTTCGTATCGCTGTTGTTTTGAGTTTTCCCCAATACCGTTACACACACACACACGGAGAGAGAGAGACAGAGACAGAGATACACACACACAGACACGAAAACAATAAACAAACAAAATTGTAAAAATAAAACAGTTAAAAGAAAAATCACTTGCATATTCATTCATATCGATGTGAATGTATTCATTGTTTTTCGTTGCATCTTCAAATTTTTTGACTTATCACTGTTCTCCGCTTCTATTAATCTGGCTAAGCCTAAGTCTTATCAGTTAGCTGTGTCACATGTGGTTGCGCTTTGAGCCGAACCACAGCAGCTGCAACTGACTCTTAATGTGGCTGCCTTGCGATTGAGCCATCGCCTGCTTGCCCCAGCAAGCTTCTAGCGCATTTTGTTTTCTTTTGTTTTGCTTCTTCCACCAGTTTTTGTTTTCGGGGTGAAATTAGCGTTAAAATGCGCAAAATACAGAGACAGAAAAACGGAAAAACAGACAAACAGAAAAACAACTGCAATGTCAGAAACGCAGACAGAGACGTTTCTCTGCATGTTACGCCCGGACGAAGCAGAGGCCTCGTCTCAGGTCTGCCATAAGCAGCCGCTGGCTATGATGCGCATTTGTTACCATTTGGCCATGTTTTTAGATATGGCACAGTGGCACGAAAGCTAAGCAACAACTTATATAAAGATCTCTTACAATGTTGCAAAAAAAAAACAATTATTGAGGAACTATTTAAGGAAGGCCCAAAGTGTCAGTAAATTGTGTGTATATATTTATTATTAGCATGATTTTTTAACTTTAAGTTTTTTAAATATCAACTAAACTAATATTGTGCAAAGCAATGTAGCTCTATTTGGCCCCACTGTGCTTTCCCTAATTCATGTTGCCGACGCTGGCGTAGGCAACCGACTGATCTGCGCAACAACGGACCACTTCATGGATATTGCACACCAGACGCCCGACTCCAGCCTCAGCCTCAGCTTCAGCTGAAATTTCGAATCCCCGCGTGACTCTCAAGATTGGAGCAGGCGCTTCAGTTGCTTTCTTCGCTGGCAACTTGGCGACTTGTTACATTTTTCCAGCTTTTCGCTACAGCAATGAATTGTAAACCAATTAAAGTTGATTTTTATACTCTGACATTTGAAGGATGGCATAGTATATTGGTTTTGCGCAATGATTATCTGTCTGACTTGAAACTTGTCTGCGTGAGATAAAATGTTTAGCTCGAGATGCCGTGATCACTGCGAAATCGATAATCTATCGTTAATAATCTTGCTAGTCATCTATTTTTGGCTGTAATCATCTTATTTGAAAAGTAGATTGCTGTCAACCCTTATTTACCATCCAAACCAACCCCAATTGGTCGCTTTGCCACTGTTGCCAGAGGTTATTACACTGATATCAGAGTATTACGCAGTCGGTTACGTTCGAATTGATAACACGTTATTTTTCTCTTATTTCTTGCCGCTGACTTTTATGTGTATAATGTTTATAGCACACCCCTCAGTTTTCACACCTCCTTCCAACCCCCCCTCGACCACCCTCTGCCACTGTCTGCTCTGCTGTCCGTTTGCCAATCGCGTGTTAATGCGCCTCGGCTCAGCTTCTTTAGCTACTGTGGCGGCGGCTGCTGCTGCTGCTACTGCTTCTTCTTCTTCTTCTTCTTCTGCTTTGGCAATGTAGGTGAAAATACAGTAAATAACGAGTACAACTCAAGTAATCCCAATTTTGTTGTGCTCATTTTGTAGTTGCAATTAAATAATTATATTTTTCTTTCATTTGTATCTATTTAATTTTTTCTATTTTTTTCTTTTTTTTTCTTTTTTTAATATTTTTATAATCGCATTTCGTACAAAGCACAAACGGCAATAAATCTTAACGCAAGTCTAGAAAGAGCGATAATTGTCGAGAGCTGCCGTGTTGCAAAGAAACAAACATGCTTGACAGGCGACAATGCGAGAATGCCATGGATTGGATCTGCAGAGGTCTCAGGCACTTTTAATTGAGCATTTGCGTGCCACTGTCAAAGTCGGCAGCCAGGCAGCAGTAGGCAGAATGAAAGTGATGCTCGACACAAATACGCCAATGAACAACAATGCCAATGTGAACACAGAACCCACACATATTTATGTCGTTGCAAGACGCATTCCAAAACTCAATCAGTCGCCTAATCGAGGTAATAAGCGCGTAACTGCCAGACTGTGTTGTAAGCCAGCAAACGCTTCAATTTGTCTAACTCTCTTTGCCCAAACTTTGAGCTAACAATGTGTTTTACTTATATCGTCTTTACTTGTTCAGCCATCTGTTAACGAAGAGTTCTTTCGAAATTCGACTCTCATCAAAGACAGAATACCCATTTTCATATAATATTTATCAATATTGTTTGTTTCTAACTATTGTAAAAGATCTCAGCATCATCTATTTGACAGTGATTGCAGGTTCTGATTGATTGATTCTCATTCTCTATAAATGTATCTTCGATTTGTTTATTTTTGTTATTTGTTCGATTTTACTGTTATTTATTTAGGGCCTAGTAAACTAATTGATTTTTCTTATTCAACGTTTTTTTTTTGGTTTTTTTTTCGCCGTCTCGTGCGCGTTTGTTTTTTAGTTTGATTCCATGCTACAAAATTAAACACGCCGCCAATTTTTGCCAGCAGACAAAGCCTTTTCACATTTTCATTTTGTTTGTTTGTTTTTTTTTTAATTCTATTTTTTCTGTGTTTTGTGTGTAGAAGCTAGCCGTATTTTTCGACACACACCGACACACACCCGCACACACTTGTTGTTGAGATCACCATAAAAAAAAACAGTTCGAATGAATATTAAGGGAAAACAATGCAACAATTGCTGTGTGGATCCAAGTAAGTCTTTGGCTCTTCGTCTTTTTGGGGGGCAGATGCTCATCGCTTGGCCAATTGATTATTGAAACTGACGCTGGGGCTACCTTTTCATGGTTGCGGCTTATGAGCGCACAGATTGTTGCTACTGTTTGTTGTTGTTGTTGCTGTTGCTGTTGTTGTTGTAGTTGTGGCTTGCAGTTCTTTGGTACACTGAAACTGTTAATTAATTCGCGTTCCGATTCGTTAACTGCAGTCGAAACACTTTGAAGCGCGAAATTTTGTTTGCTGTTGCTGTTGTTGTTTGTGGACCAACACGGCGCGGCGCAAACTTTCAACGGCATCGAGTGGGCGGGTGGCACGAGAGGCGTGGCCGCACGGCAACGCTACGTCCACGGCAATCGTTGCATTGAGCATAAGCTGCAAATTAACTTTACTCAAGCCACTAAACAACAACAAACAAATTTAAATTCGTCTATGGCCGCATCTCGTCGTTGTTGTTATTGTTGTTGCTGTTGCTGTTGATGTTGCTGGTAACGGTTGTACGATCAGTCAGCGCTTCGGCAAACGGTAACAGCGATGCCAATGGAAAACGCAGACGGCGACGGACGACACAGCAGCTGATGCCAGACGAAAGCACCGTTCGCTTCGAGTAACCAAACGCGAATAGAAGACATCGTGGCCAGCGGCCAGCAAAACAACAGCCAGCAACGACAACAGCAGCAGCGGCAGCAGCAGAAGCAGCAGCAGTAGCAGCAACAGCGCCAATACTTGCTACGAGGTAGCAAGAGCAGCAGCAGCGAAAAAAGGCAAAACGGTGCCCCAAGAAGCTTCGAAACCAGCTCTGCCACAAGCGTTTTCTTGGCCAGAGTCAAAAGCGATGAACAAATGTTTTGAATATGATTATTATCCAATGGTTTCTTATGCGCATGCTCTCAGCGTGGGTTATTTGAGAAAAGGCTGAGTTAAAGTGGGTGTTTCGGTGACAAACAGTGACAAATATCAGATATTTAAATAATTGACAAATGACATCGAAACCACAAATATTAATAATAATACGATATTCCATTCAATATTCAACCAATTGTTGCACACTTTAAATGGGTGAAAGAGTCGCGAATAGTATTCAAGCTACTTTAATCATGTTAGGAATCTATATAAATTCGTGAGTTGAAACAAGAGATAGATTTAAGGACCTGTTTGTTCCTTGTCGGAGACCAAATTAAATTTTTTACATGCTTCTTCTTGCATTCTGTTAGGTATTATATTATTTTGAATAAAAAGAAAAGATGTTTGCTTCTTGATTGATAATTTATGCACCAGCTTTCGCAATCGAAGTGATCGTGGTAGTTAATATTATTGTTGCTGTGGCTGTTGCAAGCATGTGTGCCGCTGTGTCAGTTGTCATGCCAATTAAACTGGTGTTTTTTATAAAAATGTGTATGCTTTTCACGAAGAGAATCCACACAGTTGCCGGCTGTTAGCCAGACGACCAGAGCTGACCCAAGCGCAGCTGAGCCTAGAAGATCAGGCCAAACCAGACCAGACCAGACCAGACCAGCTGCGATCAGACCCGACCAGACCAGAGATGGGGCCAAGCAGTTGGATTCCTTGTGCAGTTGCTGCTCCACTTGCAATTGCCAACTAGTTGCAACGGTGCTTTGCACGGCTCCCCCTCTCTCTTTCTCTCTCTCTCTCTCGCTCTCTTTCTTTTATTTCTGTCTCTCACTCTGCCTCTCTCTCTCACTCTGGCTCTTTCTCTCTCGCTCTCTCAGCGCCAAACTCTTCCTGGCATCTAGTTCGATGGCAAAAGAAACAATCTGGTTAGCTAGAAAACAAGCCAGCTCGCCTTGGACACCATGGAGACTGGAGAAGTGGCTGGAGTTTAATGAATCAAAGTTTGTAGCGCGTGCTCCTCTGCGGTATTTAGGTGAGCACTGACAAAAGTTGAGCAAGCAGGTGGGCAGCTGGAAAGCGATGATGATCTGCGCAGCCATGCAGACAGCCCCGCAATTGCTCCATGTGCTCCACTTCAACTTGCGTCCGATGGCGTCTCGTCCTCCCATCGCTTGCAGCTCCAATTGAGAACTCATCAGTTTTAATTACCGCATTTAATTGCAGCATTCAATCCGTTGATTGCCTGCCAATCGTACAGACGACGGGGCTCATTAAACGCCTTCGATGACTTGGTAATGCACAGATGAACAGTTTGGTCTGAGGTGCTGATCTCGTTTGATGAGACCCAGCCCACGAATCGGACAAATGTTGCTGGCTGTCACAAATTTAATGTGTCAAGCCATCGACACACGGACAAACAGCAAACAGCTTCTAAGATCCACTTGCGAATCATTTGTTGTTGTTGTTGTAATACCCTATACGATGTTCCATAGAGATCAATCAACTCAATAATTAGAAGAAAACGAATATCAATATCCTGATTTCTTTTGACTACTGCATTCAGCTATTAGTCGGTTTGCAGATTCATTTTATTATTCAACCAATTCAATTTGGAAAGCTTCTGCAGGTAACGGCAAACGGAGAAATGTCAACAGTTGGCAATACGCTAATCAAATGGGGCAAGTGATTGCCATAAAATTGCATTAGCAGGCCGCAAATTACGGCAAAAGTCGACAGCAGCCAGTTAAGTGGAGAGAAGTCGCCAATGTGATCCGATTCCGTTTTGGAGTCGACACCACATGTCGCAATCATTTAAATAAGCACCGTTCCAACCGCATGGCCGACATTTTAAATTACCAAACACCCCCCGACCACCCCTCCCACACCCGCCACACCGCCTCACCGGTTCCCCACCAATGATGATGTTGGTCAAGCAATAAAGAACAAAGCTTTCACCCCACATCGACTCGACTCGAACCGCATCGAGAGCTGTGCGACTTTTGCTTTTAATTCATCGGCCCAGTTAACAGGAGATTCAGATTTAGATTCAGTTTGGGATGCAGCAACTACTTACCAAATATCTACAGATGCGGCAACCAGCAACTGGACACAGTCCAGGCAGCCCCTGGCCGCTGCATAATGCAATGCCAATGCGCCTCCATTTGGTCTTTCATTGCCAGAAATGTTCCCCGGATGCATTGGGCCCGACATGCTCATGCCGATGGGCATCCCAGCCAGATACGAGTCCAGCTGATGGGCATGCATTCTGTTCAGATTGTGGTTGCTCTTGTTTCGCTTGTTGTGCTTATTGTTATTGTGGTTGTTGTTCTGACTAGCGTTGATGCTGTGCAGTTTGTTCAGTTTATTGTTGTTATAGTTGCTGATATTGATGTGACTATTGTTGTTGTTGTTGTGGTTGTTGTTATTGTTTTTGTGCTTTAAGTTTAGATTCGAGTTGAGCGCATAGTCATTGATGGTTCTGCAAGAGAGAGAGAGAGCAAATTAAATGGAGTTAAGTCTTCTATTCGTTTAGTTAATAGTTCAACTAGCACGTAATATCATAGCTGTGTTTATAAGTCCCATTGCTAAGCTAAGTTTAAGTTAAGCTTTGAACACAACAAATTTGTTTCATGATGCCTTGAAAGCCAGCCAAACTTATGTAAGCATGATTATCCATTAACCTTATCACTATACGAGTATGTGCAATTTTAGCCACAACTACTTTCAGAAATGTCAACATCAGCAGCTATATAAATGAGCCCACCTGTGGATCAGTAAGGATCAGTGAGATATTACCACCGCAAATACATATAACTAGAAAGAACCGCTGTTGCACAGCCTTGCTCACTTTTAGATTGTATTGCTACATGATATAGTAGTCCGTTGATTCTATACTCATTATCATTTGACAACAACATTTACCCGACCATTTATTTGAAACAAGCACTTATTTTTTGACCGATTGTTGATATAGTGATATGTGATATGATACATGATATATATAGATTTATGCTGAGTTAGACAAAGTTACGTCAACAATCAATGTAGAATTCAACTTTCGCCCCATTTAAAAAAAATTGTAAGCAGCTGTAGTTGAATTTTCATAAAGATCTGTAACGATGAGTTTGAAGCAATTTTTCGAAAATGCCGCTGATCAATAGAAATCTCTTAAGCACGATCTATATATATTATACATATATACATACAGATATAGGCAGATATGGAGTTGAGCTAGATATAAACGTGCAGCCAGATAAAAAACCGTAGCATACTTTCGAAACGGATAGTAGAGGAAAGCAATGAGCTGAGAAAAATGCTGAAAATTATGAAGCAGCCTTTGCAGCTGCAAACAAAAGACTTGGGCCACAAACTTGCAAACTTGTTGCAGCCGCAGCTTGGCTGCAAAACGCACTAAACAAACAGCAAGCGATGCTTTCAAGTTGTAAGTTGTGAAAACATTGAATTTGGCTAAGCAAATTTTCGCCATTTGTGTATTAACTAACTAACGGGGTCACAACTGAAGCGACGCCCAAATGCTGACTCATTTCAACAGCAACTGCCTCAGGGCAAACCCAAGCGGAATTGGGCGCCGCTTCGCACAGAGGGAAACAAAACTCGAGCAAGAGTCGTAAACTTGACTCTTTACAAATTAATTGACTGCTGGAGTGTTGGACGGGGTCGCAGAGACGAATAAGTGGTCTGTTCACCTGTTTGTTGTTGTCTGTCTGCCTGTCTGTCTGTGCCTCAGTTAAACGAAGAAAGAAACTGAACTAATGCCACCAGCCACTTTCTTTAAATTTATTGCGTCAATCTTGAATTTGTTTGTCGACACGAGGTGCTCATAGCAGGTGACAAACGAGGGCGGATAGCACACACACACACACAAACATACACACACACACACAAACATACACACATACACACACACACACACACAGACACTTAGTTGATAATGAAATTTGGCCGCTCGGAATACGGGCCACTTGGTCAGTCAAATGTGCGAAAATGTGAAAAATGTGAAAAATTCACAAAAACCCAAATGACTATGAAAACTTTTTTGCAAAACACAAATTTTTTGTTTTGTTTTAAGTGACATTGAAGAGTGCTCGACAAAGGCGATACCCTGTAACCATATTTTAGCTGTGATAAATGAATACAAATATTCAGCAAATAGGTCAAATGCGAAATGTACGCAAACATGTCATTTTGATTTTAAAGAATATTGAATTAACTTTTAGGATTAGAAGTGGTTATCTAAATCAAGTAGGAGGAGAGAAGAGTGTGGAATAAACAAGAAACCTATTGACCAAATTGGTTATATACAGCTCTTGGCTAGTCCCATTCAACTATGTAATACACAGATGTGTATATCAGCAAATCTAATTTAATCATGCTGACGGGAAATGGCTAATTGGCCAAACTCGGCCGTTGATCCCAACCCAATCACAATGTGGCTGTCGCTTTCGGTTTGTCTTTAAAACTTTTACAGGGTATACGCAGAAGTTAAACTGAACTTCAGTTGTTTCCATCGCTTTTGAAATCGGTTTTTAGTTCATCACTGCACCACACAATAAAAAACAGAAAACAAGAAAAAAAACAATATTCACTTGAGGTTTACCTCCGCTTGATGGCGATATCGCGACACTTGACACATGGCACTTCACCCTTCCCCGCAGCAACTGTCGCTTGCTCTTCTTGTTTGGCTTTCCTTTCCGTTGCTGCCGCAGATGGAGCCGCTTCTGGCGCCGCTGCTATCGTTGCGTATTGTGCCTCACCCTCGTCGACTTCCTCGGGTTCGACTTCCGTTTCGCTGGCAAAATCCACAACTAGCTGCTTATCGTCCTGCTGATCGGTCTGCCGCCTGCTAAAGTAGCCGACGTGCTGCTCAACGCCAGCGTTGGCGTCCAGCAGTATCCGCTCGTAGGCGGCGCTCTCATTCTCGGTGAGCGCAAAGCGCTGCTCAAAGACGCGCATGGGCAGCGCACTCTGGCGCAGCAGCTCCATGCGCTTATGCCGCAGCTCAACCGAGAAGATCAGCCGGACGCGCACCAGTCGGCGCAGACCCTGTTGGGTGGACCGCGCACGTTGCAGGCGCCGGCGATTGTGGCGCAACTCGAGTTTCTCGAGTCCACGCAGTGACTTCTGCGCGATTTGTGTCGTTGTCGTCGTCTCGTTGTTGCTGCAGCTGCGTCCACTATAATCTGCCGCGGAGCTAAGATCCAAGGCGCTGCGCGTACGCCGCCAGGGCACCAGATCGAAGTGCGAGAATTTGCGCTCACCCAGCTCCGTCCAGGGATGAAAGTTGATTTGGGCAACGCTGCTGTTGCCCTGCCGCAATATCCAGTCAGAGGATGCGGATGTGCAAGTTGGCGAGCGACGAACGTGGGCGTTTTTGGCGCTGGCCTGCGGCTTGTGGCGTTTGTAGCGCGGCACCAGCGTCGCTTCCAGCATTCGCTCATCCAGGCCGTAATCGCGTCGCAGCAGCTCCAATTCCAGTTCCCTGCTGCTCGCCGCGTACTGTGCGCCGTTCCACACGATGACCGGTCGCGTCGACAGACCCGTGGACAGTGCCCCGACGCTGGGCATATTCGAGCGATTGGCTGGAAATTGGTATTGGAATTGGAATTCTCTTTCTCTTTCCGTTTAATGTTCCCGTTCTCGTTCCTGTTCGCGTGTTTTGGGCTCTCACATTCGTTTTGTTCTCGTGCTCTTCGTTGTCGCAATTTCCTGATTACTTTTTAATAATCGCTGCCGTTGCTGTCGCCGTCATTGTCGACGTCGTCGTCGCCGTCGCTTTTCAGTTTCCGTTTTTTCCCGTCCGACGTCTGTGCGCCGTGACGTCGTCGTCGCAAATGCTGCTGGTCAAAATTCAAAACTAGCTGCGACTCCGGGCTGCGACTGCCACTGCGACTCCCAAAGCCAAAGTCAAAGCTGGCAAAATGTTGGCAACGGGGTTGAAGGCGATTTTCTGTGCGCGCCCTATGCAAAACTGCGATGCTGGCGTCGCTGTCGCCGTCGCCGACGTTGCCACTGTCGCTGTCGCTGTCAGTGTCGACTCTGTTGCGATGATTAAGTGTATGTAAGCGTATTTTAAGCTAATACAACATTTTATTATTGTTGCTGCTGTTGTTGTTGTTGTTGTATCTTTGTTGATTTTGATGTTTGCTCAACATTGAGAGACGGCGACAGCGCATTTTGTGCGCTTTTATTGTTATTTACATACATATGTATTTATTTTTCACGCCACGCTGCCCTGTCACCAGTTCGACGCAACTGCGCTGCCGACTACACAGCTGACTGCCAACTGACTGCGCAGCCCTCGCGAGGCTCATTTCAAATGTTTCACTTCGCTGCGCACGCGTCAACAATAACAACAGCAACAGCAGCAGCAACAGCAGCAGCAACAGCAGCAGCAACAGCAGCAGCAACAACAGCAGCAGCAGCAGTTCAGCATTGGGGGCCGCCGCCGGGGCCGATTAACATTGTTGTTGCATGCCCCATTCAAAATTGCGAGTTCACAGTTCTATTCTCAGCTAATTGACATCGAGCGAACATCAAAAAATGTTTATCATCGAATAATTAATTGTTATAGAGAAAACTTAATGCAACAACATTCGATGATTATTCACTTTTTATAAACAATTTGCTGAACATGCCGTCATAATCAACACAATATTACACAAATCAAAATTGGGTTAAACAATCAAGTCAAGAACAAAGTTTCATAAGTTTTATGGGAAAATGCAGCGAGGAGCTACTTCAATACGTAATTTTGTGCAAAAATGTAATGGGTAAAAATAGTCATGCATATTGAAAAATGTGATGTTGGTTTACACAGATAAGAAAATGTCTTAATTGTGACAATATGACAACGATCCTAAATACATCAGTAAGTGGCCTACCAGCGGTTTCAAGATCATTCTCCTGTCCGAATGCCCAATCAAGTTGCAACAATGGAATTGGATTAAGAAAGGAAACCATTCATTATGTTAGTCGGTCAAAAATCCCCATATTTACCCAAGTACAGTTTACCTTTATTCATAGAAATCACATATCATGGGCACTTTTCAAACATAAAAATATTTTTTTTTGGGTGGCATTCAGCGGAGTTGTTGCGAAACGCTTCAATTTAAAATCAAGATAGTTTTGCTTCTGTACAGAAAATGAGCTGAGATGATATTGATACATATTATATTAATATATCTATGTTAATACCTATTGTGTGTCGTATGTCACAAGATTGTTTGTGATTGTCGTGATTAGTTGCGGCGAGCAACAACCTTCGATTGGTGGCAATTTGAATATAGATAATGGAAATACATGAAATGCGGTAGAGTCGCTGCCAAAACAGATTTACTACAATAGATTTTGTTATATATATATTTGCATTATAAATGCATGCAGCAGAGTTTTGTGTTTATGGTGTGGCCGCCTTTCTAAGTCGCATTTCAGTTGTTGCTGTTGCTGTTGCTGTTTATTAACTGAAACTTGTTTTTTGACCTGCCACTGATGGAGAGGCCTTAATCGTAGGCCGAAAATGTCAGCAGATTGCCCCAAAGTCAGGCCAACTGACTAATGAACGTCATCTTTGACATTTTCATTTTCATTTTCATCTCAATTTGAATGTTGCAGGGTTGCCCTTACACAGCACGAGATGAGCAAACGATTATGCAATTAAAACCACTTAAAACGCAAACGACGAAAATGAAATGGTTTCCATTCAGCGAAGGTCGAGGACTGTCAAATACGCAGAAATAGACGCAAGCGACAGAGACACAGACCCAGATACAGATACAGAGACATATACAGATACAGATTCAGATACATTTGCGGATACAAAGCGCTTGTTTCATCGGTGACATTCACCCAGCGATGCGTTGGGCTGCGCAACTGTGGAGCTGTGTGGAGTTGTGGAGAGCCATTGAACCAGAAATCATGAAAATTCTTTACGCTGCTTGAGCATGACTCACGCCCCGCTTCCGGACAGGACGGGGTGGTTTGGGTTAGTAGGCACGGCCTATGGGCTCAAGACCAAGAGATACCAGCTGTTCCAAACTCCAAAGCAACTCAGTTGCCCACTTGAGCACACCCTGTGCTCATTGAATTGACTAACTAAGTAACTAACTGACTGACTGACTGACCATCTCGGCACTGAGACTGTTCAAGAATCAGAGTCATGCCTGAGTTGAGCCACATGCAAAAGTTCTGCAAGTTTTGCCGCTTGTTGATCACTGCCCATAAAATATAAGTACAATATATATATACACACACACACACACATATGTCCAGCTCGAACGTTGGCTCTGCTATTACAAGGGGATTTTCGATTATGTATTCTACATTCATATTTCAATATTTTCGTTCACAAAGACTAAGACTTTATCTTTAAGCCCGATTGCAGCGCCATCTATCATCTTCAACAAAAACTAAAACTCTCTTTAATTCCCATTGCAGCGCCACCTGCCGGCTGCAATAGTTAATCGAATCCACACAGGAATTTAATCAAACAAGAATTAGAAATAAGAAAATATATAGAAAATAAACCAAACAATATGCATGCAGTATATGAGTAGTATGTAAACATGTGTGTACGAGTATATATTATGCAATTATATGAATAATTCATTAGCAGCAACCATTTGATGGGGTAGCTACAAGCATGCACACTATCTACATATGTGCATGTTGGTTGCCTAAAGCAAATAAAAGAAATAAATATGTTAACAGACTGGTCAAGAATATACTTTCAAATGTATATGTATATAAATGTATACATAATGTGTGCCACATATGTGTATAGACATTTGATCTTAGTCAGCATCTTGTCAAGTTCATAGCAATTCTGAAAGTGCTCTAATTGATTCGATTACGTAATATTATTAACTGTATACGATTCGGATGGTCCTGATAAACATATATGTATATTTAGGAAAACCCATTATGCAGGGGAACAGGGGCACTACTAAGCAACCAAATTTCAAATCATAATCTCATCGGGTTGATTTTAATTTTCACTTGTGCAAGCGCCATTTAAGCAAATTTGTTAATAACAAACGAAAATTATTAATGACCCACAGAGTAAGCCACAAAAAATCTATAAAGCCTGTGAAATTTGTAAAATCTCACGTTTATTTGCTTGAGAGCTATGCAAACCAACCGTCCACAAGATCTCCAGAAGGGATCACATAATAAGTTATTTATTTATTTATTATATATGATATAAAGTCATCAATATACAATGTAAAATTAAATAAAGTTATAATTAGATGGGCTAATTGCAGATTTGATAAACTGCAGCTAGCGCTATTTGAGACAAACAATATATATTTTAATGACTTTGGATGCATTGTTCACTCAAGCAATAAAACATGTAAACAATTTCTGTTTTAACTACAACTGCTAACGGCCAAAGATGTTCATTGAAGCTGCGCCCTCAACTTTGACGGCAACTTGGTAAGCTCGTAAGAGGCAAAGCGATAGAAAAATTGAAGGGAGATTCAGCGTACATATAAGTAAATAAGTATATATATAAATTTATATATTTATATACATGTGGAATATATATGCATGTAGAATATCGAGTTCAATATATAGATATTATATATATATATATCAATATACAAAGTAGAAAGAATAGTTGTAGTTTTCATTCTCCCTGTGGCCAATGGAGGCTAAGTTTGTCAACTTGCTGGGGCCTCGACACTTTTACTTTTGGGCTTTGTTATCAAAAGCAGAACACCGCTAGCATTGAGCGCTCCATAACGGTATCGCCAGCAATAGTTAACATCGTTTGCTTCGTTGACGTCTTCGTCTTTGATCGCCGGATCGCCGGATCGCCGAATTGA